>JASANE010014432.1:0-49111 GCA_030248225.1 Trileptium ribeirensis
TATAACGTGAATCCCGTATAACTGTTGGTAATTTATTAGGTTATTCTAACCAGCAAATTATAACGCTTTATTGGTGGTTGTTATTTTCGCATGATCACTGCAATAGCTATGTTCCCTAGAGCCGTGAGGCGTTGCAGTGAAACATTCTTCCGTAGTTTATTTCTAGAAGGGACTTTTTCGCAGTAGATACACTCATTAATATCAGAAGTACGTTGCAATTATCTCAAATAGTTTGTTTACATTTAGATATAGTTACATTGTATCGCATTGCAACGGTGGTTTGTTTGCATTTAATTTATTACAAATATCTTCAAGGAAAGTCCGGCTAATCAACATTATAGTAAAGCAGCAAATATATTTAATTATAACTGAATCCAAACATCATCACACAACAATATACCATAATACTGGTAAAGTGTCAAACTAACCTAAATTTTTGTTGGAAAATACTTGCTGGTATAGCCTAGCCACAACGTATAACCATCTAACCAGCGCATTATAACGCATCCTTAATTGCACTAAACGGATATCACTTGTGTAGATTCCTACGGCCCGAAGCGGCTGAACTTTTGCTATTCGGCTACATAATTTATTTTAACTTCGTTACCATCGGTCATCCAATGCTATTTACATATTATTGTCACAGCCGTCAGGTTGTAACTTTGTTTTCGACATTTGTCATACTCTGCATTTATACGCATTGCCGTAAGGCTTGTGCTTAAATGCTAAGCTCTACGCACGTAAATGGTACGTTGATCGCATCCTCCATCATATTAAATATTTAAGTATTAGTATGGGCAAATTTTTAGTCTCGGACATTGTCTCGTTGTATCGCCATTTCTATTAAGAAAAACAGCACTCATACCCTGCCACGAAATTTCACCAAGGCTTGCTCTTCTACAAGAGAGGTTGTTTAAATTTATTTTCGCTTCAAATTATATACTATTTGTTCTCTTGCGATAATATCAATAGACCTGTAATTATATATGTCTTGTCATTTGTGCATTTTATAATGCAGCGGTTGTCTCAGCTCAAAAGTTTTGATATATTGTAAATTCCATTAAAAAAATTAAACAATAGCAATTCATAACACTTAACTGATTATTTGATAATTGTTAACATGAGGAAGCGTCGAACACACATATATATGTTTTCGAATACGGAAATTTAACGGGAAATTATTACAAATTTTCTCCTTGTTAAAAAATAAAGGCTGCTAGAAGTTGTTTTTAAAAAAATTTCGCACCATATTTATATAACGTTAAGAACCAAAATTTACTGTTTAAAATTTTGAATACAAGAAATGTGTATGGATGATAAGATTAAGACACATCATTTATTTTCATCACGTAGATATTGCAGGAATGATTTATAATATTTACACGAGAACAAATCTGACAAGCTGCCTCCTCTTTAAAAAGGACTGTTTCACACACGTGTTTTGACTTTTTTAAAGTATGATATTCTTTGCTGGACTCAAAAGAAGATCTCAAATCTAATGCTCTCTTAGTTTAAAGCTCCTACAGTCGCTTGTTTAAATAATATTTTTTGAAAACAAACCCCAGCAACAAACTATTACCTCACTACCTCATTCAGTGGTCGCAACGCGTCTTCATTGTGACAGGATGCCGCCACGCATCTCCGCTTGTTGCTAAATGGCATTCTCTGCTATGGGATCTCGGCCCTATCGTGGATACAGAACATGGTGGAAGTGTGGTTCGGAATGTTTAATAACTTGATATCGCCTTGTTTCGAATACGCTGCCGCAAGGACGCTTCCACGCCGAGGGGGCAGCTGCCGTGGCCAGGCGCGGAATTTTTTGTTCTGCCATGCGTAGGACGTGGCAGAGGAAACGAAAACGATCTAGCTTGAGCTTGTTCGGTAGCAGGACATAACAGAAAGTCCTTAACCGAAACTCAGCACGGCTGGTCCAGTTAAACTTTGTCAGCACAAGGATGCGCTGACGGTAAATGTTGTCACAGGTGTGTAGCTAGTGGAAGTGACTGCATTTCACAGGCCATGTGCCGCTCCTGTAATAGAGTATCAGTTGAATTGTAGAATTGTAGACGATTATTTTTGTTGCTGTTCACATTTTCTTCAATCGCCATAGCTGTCGAATCGCTGCTTGCCTTATTGATGTCGTTGCCTATCTCCAGGTCTGACGAACACGTGTCTATGAAGACGCTACCCAGGAAGCAAAAGGGTTCCACGCGTATTACAAGCATCTTGATTAGCCAAATGTTGTTTCACGAGTTGATACAAGCTGTAAATTTTGGCCTTGTCAGTAGTTACTGTCAACCTGTTGCGTTCTGACGCGTTGAATTAAACTGCAGTTGATGTAGCGAATGATATGCGATGACGAGGTTGACGGCGCATGCTGGTTCGGTGAACCGTACTGAGCAATTTATAGGTGATCCCGTCTTGCTGACGCAATGGTGTTTGCATGACCAAAGCCACATCGTAGTTCAATTTACCGAAAATAACCGACAAATTTGCCCTGCCGTTCACCTGATCAGATTTCAAAGGTTCAGATATGCTTTAATCGGTGTGCACTCGGAAAAACAACGGATTGAATTGTTTGTATTCGCGAAAGCAGCTTGAATGGTATTCCGTGGGCCTCATGTACTCTACACAGCGACTGGGTGGGGAAGGGGCCAAACTGAGTTTTTAAGTCAATAAATGCAACCGCAACGGATTTTCGATACTCGTGTAGGTGGTCTCGCATGCTTAGTATCTGGTCTATGGTGCTGAGAGCTGCACAAAAATCACATTGCTGTTATCTTTCGAAAAATTCTTGAAACTGTTGGCGATGGCAACTTCAAGGATTTTAAACGCGGTGTTCTAAAGAGAAATGCCGCGGTAGTTGGAGCAGTACAACTTATCTCTTTTGCTGTGAAAAAGGATAATTAGCTGTTATTCAGCTGTCTGGAATCGCTTCTTTCTCACAGATTTCGCAGATGTGCTAACGTAGTTTTGTGGTTAGCTCTTCCCACAGGTTATAACAATCGGAAAGGGTGGGCCTTCACCTCTAAGTTTTCAACTTTTGACCCCTTTAACAGCCTTTAAACCGTCATCTACTGATGTAGAAGAACTAATGATTGCAGACTGCAGAACCCAGAGAAGTTGGCGTCACTGCCTTTCAGTGCGTTTCCTGGCTGTTCAAGATTTAGTAGATTCACGAAACGCTCTTGCAAGCACTCGCCTCGTGCTGTTTCGGTGCCACATGCGTCGCAAATAACGCGTTGGTACCACCGCAAAGCTCCTGTTCATTTTTAATTAGTTTATAAAATCTTCTACTGGTCATTTCATTGATGCTGCTTGCTTCATCTCTTGAGCGAGTTATTAATTAATATAAATCATACTATGTACCTGTAACTACAATCGACTATTATTTTTCCAGCTTTGGCACGGAAACCATCGCCCATTATTTATTAAAATATAACCAGCACACGATTTACTTAGGCAAGAAAAACTTAAATGTTTAAAATCATGCAGTGTATGGAATGCGGTGGAGCGTAACTGTCGACTTTGTCTGTGATAGCTAAAGCTCTAATTTAGGATACTTAAAACCATCGGTGTATACATTACAACGCACATCTGAAAATTTTTCATCTAAAACACAGCGCTAAGCAACAGAAAACATTTATTCATATCAATTGCTTTTAGTGCTTATATAGCACCCGCTAGCAAGGGTATATAACGAACCAATAAAGCAAATAGCTGTATAGCCGTTCATCACGTTGTCATTAGCAAGCCAGGTATCTGTTGTCGTCATAGATCGTAACACTGTATGCTGCGGAACTACAGCCAAATGCGTCAATGGGTATACATCTCCTGACTCAATAGCGCTGTATACAGGACTAGAATGGGCCAACATATCGTTTTGTTTACGACCATCCGATTATGGCGAAGGTGCAGGATACCAGATCAACGGGACGTGGCACGGCTATTTACGGCACCTGGTCGACAACCAGGCTGACATAGTTACAGGAATGGCAGCTACAAGCGATCGCATACCGCTTTTTCGGTGTTTATCGTCGGTCTTGGAATATCAAAGAAGTATTTTTATATTTAACGTTAACGCAACCATTTAAAACAGCGACGATGTCTTTACTTGGTGGCTTGTTTTTGGGCTTGGAGTTTGGTTACTAATCCTGTTTGTCGGTTCATTAACACTTATCCTACTCAGAACACTTAGAGCAATTACAATAGCAGCCGTATTAGTAACGTTATTTAACGAAATTATCCCATCAAATTGTATACTTAAACAGCTAATTCTAAATCAAGAAGTACCGTTTGACACACTTTCTAAGATGGCTTCTGCCTTAGAAAGTCGTCAATTCGAGTGGTTGGTTTTTTAAAAGAGATATAATATTCACTCATATAAAATTTAGCACCGAATCTCCGTATCGTGAAATACAAGCAGCTATTGAAAAGACTCCTATTGTTTACGTTGACACGGTTATTACGACACTTCGTAAAATCAATAAAAATCCAAAATTGTTTGCATATATGGCTAATGGTCAAAATTTATGCAGTCATATTTCACAGTTGAAGAAAAAGGAAAGGGCTAAATTAGAAGATAACTTAGCGATCGTACCAATAATGAGAATTCCATTATCGTACAGCTGTACATTAGTTCGACCAGGATTTGGATCTCGTTTGATGCAACAAATGGCGCACGGTGTTAGAACGTGAGTTGTTCTAGCAGGTACAGTGTTAGAACGGGATCTATTTCCGATTGAAGATGGCTCTGATTTAGCCAACCGCGTTGCAAACAACAACCGTCTAATTGCAAAACATTCCAAAATTTCATTCAGTCTACATCATTTTAAAGAACTATTTGACCTCGTACTTGTGTGTTTGTGCGTGTTTGCTTTTATATTTTTTATTAAGCAACTTGGGCGTAACCGAAATTTATCACCAAAGACTATAGTCTATTACTCTATTAAAGATCATCCAGTTAACTCAGTTCGTCGACTTAGCGAGCAATGGTTTCGTAAAATCAATGAGATACGAGTTATACCTACGCCGGAGTGATACATGTAAATTGAAACATTTAATCCAACATATATATAAAATACTGATAATAAAATATACCGTTATATTACATAAATATACTGATATATTTCGTGACTTTTCCATCTAATGTTATATTTTGTTGCATATGATATAATGAAGGTATCTGTTGGTGCTAAAACCGACGCGATGATCTAATCCGTAAAACCATATACGTTTTTGGTGTGGTACTAGATCTTTAGTACACTCCCTTTGAACTATGAATGATTTCGTGTATATCAATATTAATGCTAAAATTTGTTAAACCTGCTGTTATAATAGTTTCATTGGTGGATGAAAATCATAAAGTCATTCACTTAACAGTATCTGTAATCAACGTATTCTTTTTGATATTCAAATACATCACACCCTTTTTGAGCCATGCATGATTTCTTACGATTTCACTCTACGCTGTATTCTTCAAATCTGCGAATATACAGGTGTTCCAGGTAGAGTTGAGGACGAGCCGAATTGTTCATGCTCGGCTCAGCTCGGGCAGATTTAATCGGGAGTACGTTCGGCTCGGAACGGCTCGAAACTTTCAACTTCCGGCTCGGCTCGATTCACCTCATCAATGTCAAAATGCTTGAGGATGAAAATTGCATGTGGCGGACGTAGATGTACAAATGGAAACACAAATTTATGTAATCCATCATACGTGAAAATCTAGTTCGCAGTTTGAGGTAATTAATTTTCGCAAAAAGTTTAAGTAACATTTATAAAATGCTGTAAACTAGTCCTGCCAAATGGTAAGGAACATTAAGTCCAACAGCGAATGCTACGGTTGAACGGCAAACAGTAGATATCATTTACGAAAAACCGATGATATTAAACATCCATGCTCAAGGTCTGAGGTACAGGGAGTAGCCGGGTCCCTCGCAGGAGGGAAGCGGGTGTATATAGCTATGGGCTCGGCGCCTGCTGCGCCTCTAGCGGGGGAGGCGGCTGGGTGACCTGTCATGAGCTAGGGTAGCCAGGCCCTCGGTGGGGGCGTGCAGGCCCCTGGGGGTCGCCTCTATATCCCTGTAAACTTGTATGATATGAAACTCACGAAACAGTATCACCAGATAAATGTTTGCTGCGTTAATATCCACGATGTTATCACCATGTGCGCTATCCATCTACGTTTTTGCACTACTGACTTAGACTCGGTTCGTATTCCCAGAACGTAAAGACTATACAACAGCCATGTTATTCACCAGCAAACTCAAGACTCCACATATGTCGGGCAATATTTCCAACGTTGGACAACAATGTTCATGTTCTTGAGAGGGTTCAATCATAGCAACTAAGTTGGACTGCATAGTAAAAGAATTGCAGTAACACGTTGCTTTACGGGTAAAAATATTCAAATGTATGCCATGTTGTGTACGAGCTTTTCTAACGAAGGTCGATTCGGCTCGGCTCGGCTCCGCTCGGGCGGTGAAAGTTTCAGCTCTACTCGGCTAGGCTCGAAAGAAATTGATGTCGCTCGGCTCGGCCAAGCCGAGCCGAGACAAGCCTCAAGTTTAAATTTTCACCTGTAGTACCTGGATGCTGAAAATTATGAAGTGAAACGTGCAAACGTATCTGCAACTATAAATTTTAATATCACACGGTCCCACCGCTTGCTGCTCACGCGTGGGTTTACCCGCCTTCTAATTTGTGTGCGCATTGATAAATTTTGCAGTGTCAGTCATTTTCCTTCCGCTCGGGTTTTCTCAATATTTCAGAAACAAATGGATAAAGATATTTGTACGAGGTCTTTCGTATATGATAGCATATAGGGTGTACAGTTACAGCGTGGGATATGGAGGACCATTATAAGGAGATTACCCCACCATTCTTGTCGCAGAAGAAAAAACATTCTAAGCCATATCTCAAAACAGAGTCTTCATATCAAAAAGTTATATATCCTTTGTGTTTGCCTGGATAATATCTGTAACTTTGTTGCCCGGATAAGAATAAAAAAACAACTTTATGCGGCGTTTACGTTATAAAGGACCCCCATGTGAAAGTTTTGTCCCCCAATGGTCTAGACCATACCATCCAGTGGTATACGGTATATACCTACACTATATAATGCAATAGATGGTGTATGAGACACCATCAACGTAGCTATAGTGTCTTAATCTACCTATTGTTTTTACTGACGGTGTCAAGGACACCATACACAAACCCATTATATATTGCGTGTAAATAACAGCATGGTGTAGCTAACACCATATAAATTTTATGGTGTAGTCTACACCATACTATTATCGACACTACACTACCTATGTATACTATCTGAAAATACCATCAGAAACACCATGGTGTCCAAGACACCATATAATTGATGGTGGAAGAGACACTATGGGTGGACAAAACTTTCACATGGGGGTCCTTTATAACGTAAACGCTGCATTAATACGCTTTATATTATTAATATCAATGTTTCAAAAGATGCTGAAAACGATGATCTTATGGATTCGAATGTATTTGTGACCGATATGCCCTTTTAGAAATGGAACTTTATCCCCTGGACCCTTAATACACTGATCCATGTATGATTCAGAGATTTTCAGTCCACTGCTACAATTTGTTGCATCTGGGATATTAAAGGTTTTCAAGGTTGCTGAAAACAATTAGGTCATTTATTTAAATACATCTGTAGCCGATGTGCCCTTTTTGGAGCGCTACTATACATGGTAGCTAAGCATCGCTTCGCATTTGTTGATTGACTCACTTTCTAGTTATTAATCTTTTGTGAAACAAGCCAACAAGTGTCAAATCTTCAAAAATGCATACCGTAGGCATAATGCACAGTCTGCATTTATTATACACCTTTATAATTGACCTTAAATAATTAGCAGCGCGATATACTATAATAGTGTACGTGCTATCACAAACTATAAATGTCACTCTATAAGTGTGCACGTACAGCAATTTACATATATTAGAGCTCGCAGACGCCGTCCACTTTCACGAACATTATTTACGAAATACCTTGCTACGTTTACATATTTCGGGGACACTAATACGTCAACAGTTGCATTTTCACCGCTACATTTTTAGTTAAATTTCTAAATACTCGTTCTTAATATAATTATTTTGTGATGTGTCATATAAGACAATACAATACATGTTTTACCACCCGAACATTTCTGTAATGGTCAATTAAACTATTGTCATAAATTTGTACAGCACTCGTTATTTGATGCTTTCTAATGTTGCGCATTAGAGAGGACAATTGTTACAAAAATATTCAATCGCATGCAACGCAATTTGTTTTTTGTTACAAATAGTGATGGTTTGAACTATCGTTATAAAAATTGTTTATATGCAACAGCCAATGTACCGGTTGGATAACAAGCCATTCAACGATTACTGCTAACTAAAATAACAATACTATAGGTTATTAACAATGGTTACGACTATAGCGCCAACCATGCGCAATGGCTGCTCACATCTATGTGTGAACGAACCCTCACTACATTAATGTTACGCACACATCTTATTATTAGAGTGTCGATATAGGGGTTCCAGGCTCGAAATACTTGATAATTTATAAAATTTCCCACAGAAATACCTAAACTCAAGCTGTTGCTACTGTTTATTTACATACTGCACTGGTAAATGCGATGGTATTGTCTCTTGTCGTATCGGACTACAGTAGTAAAACTAGCCTGAAAATGTTTTAAAGAATACAACATTTGGTCATACACGAAAGCAGTCATTTCGTAAATGAAGTAGTTGGCAGTCAACACAGCTCTGCCGTCTGTGTCTCGGAACTTTTATGAAACAATTCTTTCTGTGAGTCATACATGCTGA
Source organism: Trileptium ribeirensis (assembly GCA_030248225.1). Taxonomy (NCBI): domain Eukaryota; kingdom Metazoa; phylum Nematoda; class Enoplea; order Enoplida; family Thoracostomopsidae; genus Trileptium; species Trileptium ribeirensis. Next base: position 8,851 of record JASANE010014432.1, read on the forward strand.
TACTCCGAAGTCTCACGGGGGGTCGAATGAGTCGGCGGGAAGGAGTTGTAGATTGCCTCGGGAGGGGAGTACAAGTCATCAGGAGGGTAGCCTCACGGGAGTAGAGGCCCTCGGCCGGAGGGTTGTCGTCATTGACAGCAGAGGTTCTCTGGGGAGCTTATCAGGGGTAGACCCCGTCGATATTTTTATCAATTTTACACCAATTTTTGCGGATGTTATCCTAACTTTTGCTAATTTTTGCAAAAAAAATTTGCACGCCTTCAGCCCGCAGCAACGCTGGGAAGGAGATTTTCTACCTTCAGGGGGGTGATAGAAGTATATTCTATAAGCTAGAAGCTGATAGAAGGTGATAGGGTTCGATAAAACGGGTCGTGAATTAAAAGTAAAGTGTAGGGAGTACAGATAACATTATGTATGTCTAGAAATTTAAACAACTCGAATTTATGTAAAGCTTTATCGACAGGCGCTAGAATACGTCGCAATTTAAAAGTAAGTTTTAGGCATAGTTTTTAACATATTACTTAGCGTATTTTGTACAGCTAAATAACAAAACCTGAAAACGCTATATTTTGATGTCACACGTTTTCACTCGTGTCTGGTGCAAACAGAATGTGTTTGAAAATAGACTGCGAAAAATGTTTTGCTCAACAACTAAGTCTTTATGCGTATCCACTAGACAGATTTGCATAAACGATTGAGAAGTCATGTAATTTTGACATATTTGATGTGTGATTATTCGACCAGAAGGCCAGATGCCATGCAGTCTGTAACCATTGTCAGTTGCTAAAAACCTTAATGTATGTTTTATGACCGAGTACGATAGATTGCTAATGAGCACGGGCACTTCTGCCACGGTACCCAGCTACCCGACATTTCGGAAACTCGGGTAGTGCGTCGGGCATCCGGATATAGCAGTCGGGTACCCGGGTATTAGGTATTTTGAATGTTACCCAGTATTTATTTTCTGCCGTCTCACCGCAAAATTGTCTTATTTACTCAAGAAATCTGGCTAACCCTAAAGCAAGATAAGTGAAGTAGGACCGCGCAGCATAAGTACATTTAATTTCAATACACATAATTCACATGAAGTCCAGGTTCCCACTTTGAACATTAGGAATTTTTATTTGAACGCAATGCTTCTCTTAATAGAGATAATAACGAATTTCTATTAACTAGATAGGCTAAATGTCTCGCTCGCGGGTATGTGTCAATTAGTAGCAATAAGCAGAGTACCGCGTATTCATAATTTAATAGGTCTGATTGCAAAAATATAAAAATAAAAAACCAGAATGCAATAATAAAATTAGACAGTAGCTACACAAGTTTATATTCGAGAACTTTGGGGTGGATCTGAGCAAATAGGTAACAAAAAACTGACGAATTTATGCCCGATTCTGGAAAATACGACATTTATATTATAGTACATCTAACCAAAAAATAGTCAAGTCCACCCAGTAAAGGCGACATGGGTTACTATATATCTGCGAATTACACTAGTTTGTCTTAAGTTTTTAAAACATTGAACAACTTATACAAATACAGGATTTAAATATTCTACAATGTTTAGCATAAGCTAAAGCTGATTTGCACCTTTTGCAAGCTAACTGCTACCTGCAGGACAACTGATAGATGCAGGAGTAAAAATAAAGAAAAATCTGCAAACATATATTCAGAATCTGTTATACACAAACTGTAATGGCAAAAATGTTGCATATATGAATACATTTACACGTTATGGAAGTCCAAGTACGAGCTGTTCTTTATGCACATCAAAACTTTCGAGTCAAATTTTGAATATTGATCTAGTCCTTCTTTAACTCAATGCTTTAGTCTAAATTTAACTCTATTTGAGTCGATCTTTGACTCAATGTGTGTCAAACTTGACACATTGTATTGTCGTTTCATTGGTTACGCTGAAAGCTTGATAGCGTGTTTCCCCAGCTAACAGTACTGGAATGTATGTTCATAATCCCTAATCACATTTACAAATTTTCTTAATTTATAAGTAGTAAATAATGTTCACGAAAACTGTAGGTGATTCTAAAACGGATTTTTCAGTATTAATGGGACTGTTTGGATTTAAAATCGACAAAGTCAACCTTTTCAGCAGATGTAATTATCACATTTAATCGAGCGATAGTTTAAATTTGGATTAACTTTTCCCGCATGAATTCAAGTGTATTTCATATGACAAATGGGCAAATTAAACCTGTATGAGTACAAACATTTGCGTTTACCACTCTGAAAGCTAGGTGCTGTTACTCGCTTTCTTAATAAGCCTCTCAAACTGTGAAAACGACAATGCACGTGCAAACTAATTATATCAACATTTTAAAAATGAATAGTTTCCTATATATATTTGTGAAATCTCTCCTGCCTAAAATGGCTAGGAAAATATTCCTTGTTATCACAAGTCAAAATTTTCTCCAATATATAGGAAATTTTCCCCAGATATATAGTAAAGAACTTTTTTCTATTATCATAATAGGAAAAAAACATTGCTGGTATATATGTGCCAATAAAAGTCGTAAATTAAAAATTGCCTGAATAGTAACGAAGATAGTACTGTATATCCAATGCTAACATATATAAATATTTCCCATAGATTTTCGCAATTTAGGAAGAGGTTATTTCCTACATATAGAGGAATACTTTCCCAAATTGAAAATGTAAATAATATAATTCTTTACACTCAGCACTAAAATTTTACAGGAAATATTTTTAACATTATTTGGTACTAAAAATTAACAGTGTACAGTGGGCTTCAAATATCAAACTCAAAAAATTAAGCTAACTGTTTGTTGCGGCCATACACAGTAAAACCATGTCAGGATCACTAATAATTGGAAATCAACATGAAAACTCGATTTTGTTAAATATAAATAATGTAGCGAACGATTTACGATATCATAAATGCCAAAAAGGGGTTCACAGGAGCTACGCTTTTGAGGCCTCGGAAGCCTGCCGAAGCCCTGGTGTACTCCTGATAGTACCTTCTATCCTCCCCGGTGCTCCGCGCGCCTCCCCCATTTTAGCACAAATTGGTAAGCATATGGTCAAAATCGGTAAAAATTAGTCCTCGGTGTGGTTTCGGGGTCATCAACTTTTTAGCACCTCCCGCAGGACTTCCAGCCGAAGGCCTCCATCTCTCGCGAGACAGCCTCCCACCGCGCTCAGCTACACCATCTGAGACCTCGGAGCGCTAGCATCTATGTACGATATTCATGCTCGAGTAAGCCTAAATTCCAATCTAACTTTAAGAACTGTAGATGGAATTCTATGGCGCCGTTTTCAATATTATGATCCCGAAATTTAATCAGACATGTGGTATTTATGTAATCCTCATGCATTTTAGCGACACACCAGGGTTTTGTTGTAAAAATTGAAATTATCTACTATTTTATCTCTAAATCCATTACTGTGCGTGTATTGCCCATGTTATCTCTGGTTTAACGGCCCAATTCAACAGGGTGATAGGTTGTTTTGTCAGCATGCAAAACCCAAGCTTTTTATGGCTTAGCTTAAGTTTAAGTTTATCACTGTTTATTATCAAGTTATCAGATATACCCTAAGATCCAAACTCATATACAGTAGTAAATAGACATGGAGATGGTAATTACACGAGCGGAGAGACTGGAAGATGCATTAAAAGAACATGACTTGTTAATTATCTGAAACAGGTGGAACAATGTTATTTTGCCCATTTCTCTCAGAAAATCAAACTTAGTTATGGACTTCCAACAGTCCAAAAAATTTTGCCCACAGTACGAGGAATTATCACCTCTATGTTATCTCGAACAAGCGTGCGTGCATCTTTATCGCAAAAAAGTACCCAACGTCTAGAATTCGGTATATAATATTACAACATGAAGCCGGATATTGGTTAGCCAGAAGATTGGTGGATTATGGTACGGAAAATATCTTCGCCCCTTATTTAGCAGCCATATCTGAAGTCTCGGTATAAAGTCAGCAGTACACGCCTACACATACCTATACAACCACAGCAAGTGCTTGATCATAATAGAGTCAATTATTGCAAAGCCATTGTAACAGCGAAATATACACGAATCTTTGTTCAAAATTTTGCGTATGGATATTGGTTATCTATTCCGTAGTTTGGACGATCTTAGGAACACTGTAGCAGTTACCGTGTCATAGAAACGTAAACAACAATATTTTCCTTGATTTTGGAATTGAGCTAGGACTTAATTAACCCTGGCCGATGCAAAAGAAAACTTACAAATAAATGTTTTTAACAATTTGTGCTTTATAGATGAGAAATTAAATAAAAATGTTTAACAGTATGCCTATGAGATTAAACACAATATATGGTAAAAATTAGGGATATCTGCGAATTCGATCGTGAGTTGTAGTCGTTGATGAATAAAAATCAGCATTAATGCGGTAACCCTGTAACCTAGAAACAGTATGATCTATCGTTAGCAGAAAATTTACAACTAATGGTTTCTACTTTGGAACGTCTTGCGGCATATCTTCCATGGAGTAGTATCTGCCGCAATCTACTGATTCCTAGGCGATGTCTACCCGTGCCTAAAACTAGGAAGAACATGGGTGCATCGATCTTTGAGTTCAGGAACTAGAGTGGCCCAAGCTACTTTTTTGCAGAGTTAAAGTTTAATGTTACCTTCGGCAAACTGATATTAATAATACATATTTTCTATGGTGCCACTATAGAAACTATATAATGTATTTATATAATATATATTATAATATATATTTCTATAATGGCAGCTTTTCCCTTTCTAATTCCGAATTTGTATTCTTATCGTACGGCCGTACACCCCAATATCTCAAAGACATTTGACCTTGTGTGGTTCTTCACACTATTTTCGTTTGCCACCATGTGAATGAGAGCGCACAGCGGTGTATGGTAGGCCGGCGGAAACAACTCCTTTTAGTTCGAAGCTATTGCAACCTACAAGCTTTATTTACAACTTTGTGTACCTAATTTTAATGTTTGACATACGTACATTTGAGTAAATACGGCATCTTACGAGAAATACTAATGTTAGTGTCGCGTACTTGGGTACCTTGGGTCGGCTACCCGCGTAGCGATTTACAACTTTATTCCCATGACTAATTTCAAATCAGCCATCTTCGCATGTATATGTATACTTATGTATATATAATTTTGCAGTAAATTTTCCAGTGGCTACTCACAAAGTGCACCCTTCCAATACACCATGACAAATTAACTGTCTTTAATAGTTGTATTTCATAATGTTTGCCAGTGTTTTTAATATTGCATCGCGAAAATGCATCTTGGCTTATGACCCAAGTTTTGCACTTATGACAGTTTTTTCCAAACTCCGAATATTTAAACATCTTAACACCCGAGCTTGACGTGCTCAAAACATATTATATGAGCCAGTTTAAGTTAGCTAGAGGCTTTAGGGATGCTACCGGTTTTGACAAAATCCAGCCCTAGTGAACGCATCCTAAAGTAAATAGCACATTACTTTGTTGTCTGTTTCTCTGCACCCGATGGCTTAACCATTATATTTACAGTGGATACAGCACAAACAGAACCAGTTAAGAATTTGTGTTATTTACAAGTTTCACATTTCATTTAGAGTTTAACATACATTTTCTATCAATATAACCATAATACGGCCAATAATTAAGTAATTTTACTTATGTTTCTTTTGTATTTTAGATGTGGAATGCAAAATTTTTAAGGCAAACGTCGAACATACCCAGTTGTTTGATACAAAATAACTGTGAAACCGACATCGGAATACTTGTTTGTTCCTAATGACAATGATTACTGTAGCATTATTTTAGCAAATATATAGCTATTGTTTGATTTGCATTTAATTATATTTTGAAGTAACGTGTGCGATAATAGTCGATTGTGAAATATGAACGTATTATGTGTTCGTTTGCTCAGATGAAGTTGACTCAAAAACTATAATGATAAACAAATATGAAGGATAAAAGCGATATTCTATACCTTTAATGGTAAAGTGAGCGACTGTAAAATTTTAACGTAAATAAACCTGTATATTGTGGATTCTTTAAAAGCTGGTATCTTACTTAAAATTTCTCATGCACGAGACGTGTGTCACCGTTAACACGAATGAAAATACAGATTTTGGATATATATATATAGCCGTCAAACTTTAGAGGAATTATATAAAAAGATTTGTCGGAGTATCGCTTTACAAATATTTACCACTGTTTTATACGTTTCAAGTTTGTGTTCATTGAGAGAGCTCCAAATCCCAGTTGACTTCCAATGTTCGTTATACCGGTGTCAAATTTCGAAAGCATTTCGGCAAAACTTTAGGACGGTCTTTCAACACCACTCTCATTCGGCGCGAACTAATTTTCCTGTTCCATAGCTAAGCTGTAATTGTGTACCAGCGCAGATCTATTTGGACTGCATTTAATTTTAAAATTTATTAGAAATTAAAGTTTTAGTATTAAATGCTTAATACAAAATGCTTGACATTTTCTCTCAATAAATGGTGCGTGAGTTGGACGCAATTGATAGCTAATGACTGCTGTGGCGCCTTGGAGGCAATATATCAGCCAGTCGCATAAATCAAAATGGGGCATTTCTGTGAAATCGCTTTTTATTGGACGCCAATGAACTCGCTACGGAAAATTCTTTAATCTTATCGGCTTATTTTTAAAATCTCAACGTCGTTCAAATGGATTATACCAAGAGTGCATTAGCGAAGAGTATGGCACTTCCCCTGCACTCACATGTATAGGATCGTATGAACAAGAATGCCAAATGAGAACACGCTAATAATGTAGTGTTCCGGTCCGGTCCCGATCGGAATACTCGTGCTTAGCCGGAGCGCACACTAAATTGATATTTTGCATTAAACTCCCGTGTCACCGTCAAAAATGTGTTAACTCTTCAGCTTATGATGACTAATCGTACATTATTGCTTTTATTATTTCTGCTTCAACTTCATTGTGTTGTTATGCTTTTTTATTTTTACGTTGGTGGAGTTGGTGGCACTCTTTGTTTTGCAAATTATGTTTATTCCGAAATTTGAATAAAGACATACATGATAGGCGAATCGTTGAATAACAACCTAACGCATCTTCACGTAAATTCTATTTCAGGCCTTTGCCATATTTTGCATAACTTCCAACTCATTTGAGAACTATTCGCGAAAATTCATTAAAGCAGCTTGGAATGAATCCCTTGCCTCAGCTTAAAAATCTCATGTTTACTAGTTTCAACTCTGGTTATAATATTGTTTTCATAATTCTTCTATATCGTATCTGCAACAGGTGTCCGGAGCTTGGAAAAGTGCTGTTCAATGCTACAATCCCGCATATTGTGACACGCCTGTAATGTCGGTAATATAAGATTTCTTACCCAAAAAACGGATAACGCATTGATGTAATGGTTTAATGCAAACCTGTCGAAATGCTTTCTCGATATAGCTTATAACACATATACTGACGAAAGTGCATCAGTATTACACGTAAGTTTCCAAATACCTGTGCACCATGATATATGCAGTTATTAAAACTTATTGCAGATTTACTCCATTTTATGGATGCATAGTAGACAACGTGTGACTTTGTGGAATTAATCTTCTTGAGCTATTTTATTGTACAGTGTTATCATAGGTTTTTCACGTCAAAAAACGAATATTATTCTATTTGAAGCAAATTAGTATGTATTTTAATACAATAAAACAGCATAAAGTTCGTTCACGACGTAGCACGAAACTGTACAAGATGATACTCAAAGTGTTGACAAATCAGCATATGATTCTGATCGTACAAAATATCACCTTGTAGTGTACAAGTACTTTACTGGGCGTACAACTGAACAGCCGAAGTTTAAATGTCCAAAGAACAAAAACAGTTGTCAAGGTCGGAGGATTGATAGACATAGTTTTAATTTTAAATAACTATAATGGTCTGCTCCATCTGGACCGTTATGCAAGGGTAGTTTTTATACTCAATTTGTAATACTACATTAACAAACCGCGGCCCTCTCACGATTTCCATTTAGCAATAGGCAAACGTTTTGGGTTCTGCTGATTTTGGAAAAAACAATCTAAAATTTTTATATTCGGTGCTGTACCGGACCGGACCGGGCCGGTCCGGAGTAGGACCAGACCGGACCGGACCGCACTGGACCACTATTGAAGCCGGATCGGACTGATAACCGTTATCGGACCGATCCGGTCCGCATCACTACAGGACATGTGGTTTTGTTTTTAAGCATAACCACAATTTTAATATTACTAGCCATAACATCAATCACGACAATTTCAATCGATCGATGCACAGCTTATAGCCATATCAGCTGAAATTCCGGCGTGAACGAGATGTATATGAGACTGTTGATTATTTCTTTGTTCATCCAGATACGGGGAACAACAAGAAGAGCGATGCAAGGCTGTTTTTAAGTAAACTTAAATTATTTTTAATCGATATTCGTGCTGGACTTACCTGATGATTACAGAGCCATGCAAAACATTTGTTTTTGGAAGGTTTTTGACAATAAAAGAATTGGAAATTCGAAATATACTACTGCAATCGACCGAAAATTACAAGCACGTTGAAATTGTAATTTATTTTTGCGCGGAGGTATCAAATTGACACCCACGCTCCAAGCGCTCTACGAGGTATGCCCTATTGGACATGATTGGGCCTGAATACCGAATAGCTTAATTTTAGCGTCAACAGGCTCAATAAAACTTAGAAGGCTTCCCTGAGTTGGGATAATAGGAACGAAATAATCTAACTTTTCAAAAAACCGAAATCTTAAATTTGCTTACAAAAATTTATTTTTTATAAAAACTTGTCTTAGTATTTGATTTTTCTTGGCCTCTTATGTGGGTCATCCGATTTCCATCCGGAAGTTTCCATTTCTCATTACTGTAGACGTTGAATTGGTGCGCTACGTGATGTGGCACTTCGCTGAAAAATTCTTTTAGGATTAGCAAATGTCTTGAATTGCTTAATAATTTATGATTTTGCATATAATGGTGTATATGGTATAACGGAGCCTTTTCATTTCAACAGCTGGTTCTCTGGATAAAACTTTATGGTGAACAATTTTAATTCAATATATATTTTTATAGCTCTTATTTTTATTTTACTAAGGTGGATTTTAAGGCTTTGAATAATTTAGCTTTTCGGGGTTAATTCATAAGCTTCGGGCTTCAGTGAGTGAGCCGATAGCCCGTAGTCCACGACATAGAACGAGTCTAATACAGATATAGATTATTTTTGCAGCAGTATCGGGAAACAAATATGAGGTGCCGTCGGCTGAGTGCCAACTCGGATGGTTTCTTGCTTTGACATATTAATCTCTAAACTTGTTTCGTATATATAGGAAATACCCATGTTTATTTAAACCAAGAAATACCCATTCGGGATGCAGTAAAACCTGACATCCTTGGGGCAAATTAATTCATAACCTTATTAGCTGAATACAGCTCGTGAAAATGAAACAACGTGATTTAAAATAAGAGGTGGTTCAACTGCGTAATAATTCTAAGTCATATTGAGTGCATTTACTCATGTTGGAAATACCTGATGTTTTTCAATATTAAGTGTTACTATTTCGTTATTACCTTTAGAAATAAACCATTCAGCTGTGACTGCTATCGTCTGGAATGATTACCGACACCGACACTAAAGGCGTAGTATCAGAACACTGAGGTCGATTTCAGAGTCTAGTGACAGTGATGTATACAAATACTTTGATCGAGTTGATTAAGTCGCATACGGATGTAGTTGAAGGTCGTGCTATACGTCAAAAATAAACACGTGCCATTTCATGCCCCCAACAGCTTACCATTGGCCACAAACACGAACCCCATCTGAGATGACGAAGTTTTTCCGCCCCATAAGCAGCGGTAACCGTTATAATAAATCCCAACCTCTACCCCAATTCAGAACAAAACAATTAGAACGCTTTGTTTCCCAGTCGCGATAAGGAGCGTCACCTGGAATTATTAGCCCGGGGCGCTCATGCTTTGTGGCGGTCACCTCAATAATTCTCTCGGTACCAAAATTCCGCCCAACATATTCATGTGTCAGCACAACATGCTATATAGATGCTGGCTGCACATATTGTGCAGAAATTTGATAGATTTTTATGGATCAGTTGGATTTTATTGTGATAGTACATATCACGGGGACAGAAGGCAACCCCCTCCAAAGCGCAATGTACCTATATTGTAGGCTTCAAAAGCCGCATTCGAAGTTATTTTTGCTGCCATTATTTCCTAACCTCTAGGACGCTGAGAATCAGCTTACATCGGTGCAGTAATTTCGGCTGTTGGCGTGAATGTATGAGACAGATACTGGTACATAATAATCAACCCCTTACAAAAATTTCGGCATCAGCGATAAATCTCGTACGGTCCCTGTGGATCGTTATTGTCGTCAGTGACTATATTACTAAGGGCAAAAAAACTGAAAATTCATAACGCAACTAATGAAACTGCAGAATATTGCTGAACAAAATTTTGCAGACACTGGAAGTTGTTTCTGGTGGGTTGAAATTAAAGCTAAAACAGTAATCTTTATGTTATCGATACTAGAAAATAAGATACTGTAGCATCGTAAATTATGTAAGGGAAAAATTACGAACTAACAGGAGTTTTGTTAATCGGTTTTGGAGCCTGTTAAAAGTAACATTGTGCTAATCCTGTTATCCGACCCAAGATATAACTACTGGCGGGAAACAATCCTTAAACAATGTTCGGCGATCTCAGACAACAAATTTTATCTCTCTTATAATAGGAGGTGCAAATAATGTATCTTTCCCAATGGGGTCCTAATAGTTTTATGGAACAGCTATTTCCGTGAGTATGTTTTTTAAATATTTAGATTATGTACTACACCAGTAAACTCAACTTCCACGGCGTCATATATAGCAACATAAGGTTAGCGATGTACGAAATACGGTTAAATATTAAACTGCTGTTCCTGTGACTGATATCAGGAATACTGAGATTATAACGTGATGTTTCAATGAGGATTTATTGCTACAGCCGTTGGGATACTACGCTATAGTTGCATTTGCCTTCCTATGCTGTAACCGGTTGCGCTGAACATTTCTGTCGCTGAAATGGCTTAAACGGGGCACCAAGAGAGATGCTATGACGAAGGTCTGAGCGATAGTATTAGGCAACAAAAATATTCAAACTGTGTATTTAATATAGAAATAAATTCTGTCGGAAACGGGTGTTCGCAGTTAACGCCTTTCATGTGTACTTGCTACCATCAATAATAAAGTATCCGATCTATCATGTAGTTCAGGCTCACATAGCTTCTATTGTAAATTGTCTATGATCGTCTGCACTTGCCTACGAAGGGTATGCGATGTAGTCTAAGTAAACATCCGGTTAGTGTTGCTGCTGTGTCAATATTTCTAACGAAAATAAAAATCATTCTCGGTAGCAACGTACCTGGAAATAATACATGGTCAATTTTAAAACTGATGGAGGGCTAAAATTTGTCCCACAAAAATTAGAATTACTGTGTTTTTATTGCAGCTGCAAAATTACTGAGTAGGTGCAATTAGTTAGCACGCACAAATTTTGAAATTACTGCGTAATCACTGTGTATTACGACCAGTACCCAAAAAATTACTGGATACATCGAATTCAGCACCAACCTCAAATTTTCAGATTTGTGGGCTCTATATAGCAAATTTATGGGAACTTTTTCATTCTAGTTCCTCTTAAGTTTTACAGTGGATGATCTGTAACATTTTCTGACATCGCAACTTGTTAGCTACAAGTCTAGTTGCAAATGTATCGATTAAAAATATGGATATTAAGATATTTTACAGTAATCGACGAAATATCGGCTGCATAAATATGTCTTAATTTGTTGATACATTTAGCCTGAGCATATAAAGTAAATACGGTGGCTTTCTGTTATCAACTTATGTATTCTGTTATCACTTGTATACTATTATCGGGCAGATTTGGACTTGTTTAATCATACTTCCGTCATTTTTAGTATATACCGACGAATACGGCTCAAACGTGTCCGAATGACAAATTATGAGAACAGTGAGCATATTGACAAAGAAACAACTACTTAAAATTCTTGTAAGATGCGTAACAGCAACCACAATTTAAAAGAAATTCGTGCAGTGTCCGCGATGCTACCACCCAGTTTCCTTTATGATTTGGATAGCGACTATTTTCCGTAGATCAATGGTAGTGATTTTATTCCCGCAAATCAAGCATGTATACCAAATTCTATATTCGTTTTGCTACAGACAAGACACACACAAAATCTTCACACTGTAGTTCATCTATAACGTAGGCACTTGATTATCACAGGGTCATGGAATTGTTTCAAACAGTACACAGTGCTTTCTCGCTATATAATTCGACACTTGTCAATAGATTCGACACAATATCTATTGCATTATAATTACTTCAAAATATATAGTTATAAAATATATACTTGTGAACTAAACAGTATATATTATAATAAGACCAAAAAATATTTTTTGGGTTAGATCTTGAGTAAATTATTTTTAGCTGTATCGTCAGGTTTATAGGAAAGTGACAAATTTAGGCTATATGACTTACACTTTAGTTTACGTCTGATTTAGATTATTCAGCGTACTTATATGAGTGGGTTTTATTTTGTTGGTTAAATTCCAGAAGTGTAACGCAGGGCGATCACCGTAAACGAGGATATCACAATGATTTCATATCGTCGTGTTTCGATTCTTGTCGACGACCGTAATACCGATTGCTGTGGAACATTTGCGAGATGTGTAAACCCAGACACAAGTCAACAGCAAAAAGCGATCTGTATGGGATTAGAATGGGCTAACGTATCGTTTTGTTTACGATCGTCCAACTACAGTGAAGGAGGAGGAATTCAAGTTAATGGTACGTGGCATGGCGATTTACGGCACCTGGTGGACAACCAGTCAGACATGGTTACAGGGATGGCAGCTACAAGCGATCGCATACCGCTTTTTCGCTGTTTATCTTCAGTTTTGGAGTATCAAAGCAGCATTTTTATATTTAACGTTAACGCAACTATTCAACAAGCCGATACATTTACTTGGTGGCTAGTTTTTAGGCCAAGCGTTTGGGTAGTAACCATGCTTACAGGTTCATCAACACTTATACTGCCAAAAAGGCTTAAATCAATGGCATTCGCAGCTGGGCTTGTAGCGTATTTCAACGGAATTATTTTTTCGAATTTGATACTGAAACAGCTACTTCGAAATCAACAAGCACCATTTGATACACTAGCCGCGATGGCAGCTGCGTTAGAAAGCCACAAATTTAGGTGGTTGGTATTTTACAGAGAAGATATACTTTTCACTCAGATAAAATTTAGTGCCGAATCTCCGTACCGTGAACTGCGCGCAGCTATTGAAAAAAATCCCATTGCTGATGTTGACTCGATTGTTAAAGCTCTTCGTAATATAAATAAAAATCCGAAACTTTTTGCATATATGGCCAACGGTCAATATTTATACTCTCACATATTAAACCTGAAAAAAAAGGAAAGAACGCAATTAGAGAATAATTTATCGATAGTACCAATAATGAAAATTCCATTGTCGTATACCTGTACGCTCGTTCGACCTGGATTTAAATCAGCCTTGATGCAACAAATAGCGTACGGAATATTTACAATTCTAGACCGGGCTCTATTTACTATCGTAGATAGTTCTGATTTAAGCAGTCGCGTTGCAAACAACAAGAAACGTCTAATTGCCAAATATTCCAAAATCCGGTTTAATTTATATCATTTTAAAGAATTATTTGGTTTACTACATGCGTGCTTGTGCTTTGCTGCTTTTATATTTTTAATTGAGCAATTTACCGGACTTAACCGAAATTTATCACCAAAAGTTCTAATTAACTACGCCATAAAAGATCATCCAATTAACTCAATTCGTCGACTTAGCGAGCAATGGTTTGCAATAGGAGTTTCAGCTGCGCCGGAATGATACCTGTAAATTGAAATCATCAAACCCTAACTGGAATTTATCGACTTAGAGAGCAATGGTTTGGAATAGCAGTTACAGCTGCGCCGGAATGATACCTGTAAACTGAAATCATCGAACCTTAACTGGAATTTATCCACTTAGAGAGCAATGGTTTGGAATAGGACTTACAGCTGCGCCGGAATGATACCTGTAAACCGAAATCATCGAACCCTAACTGGAATTTATCTTCTTAGAGAGCAATGGTTTCACAAATTTAATCAACTAGGATGTATACCTACATTGGAGAGACACATGAAATTGAAGAGATCAAATCTTACATTCACTCATCGACTTAGAGAGCAATGGTTTGGAATAGGAATTACAGCTGCGCAGGAACGTTACCTGTTAACTTAAATCATCGTACCCTAACTGGAATTTATCGACTTAGCGAGCAATGGTTTGGAATAGGAGTTACAGCTGCGCCGCAATGATACCTGTAAACTGAAATCATCGAACCCTAACTGGAATTTATCGACTTAGCGAGCGATGGTTTGGAATAGGAGTTACAGCTGCGCCGGAATGATACCTGTAACCTGAAATTATCGAACCGTAACTGTAATTTATCAACTTAGAGAGCAATGGTTTAACAAATTTAATCAAGTTGGATGTATACCTACATCGGAAAGATACATGAAATTGAAACGAAAAAATCTTACATGTCGCTCATCGACTTATAGAGCAATGATTTGGCAAAGCCCACCGAAAAGATACATGAAAATTTAAACTATGGAATAATACATGTCGCTCGTCGACTTAGAGACCAATGATTTGGCAAAATCTATGAGCTAGTAGTTATACCCGCACCGGAGTGTATAATACATGAAATTGAGCTGTGTGTTGTTTGTCGGCTTAAGGAGCAATGGTTGACAAAATCTATACGCTAGAAGTGTCTAACTTCACCGCAGTGATACAAGTAAATTGAAACGATGGAATCCTACTTGTTCTTCATCAATTTACATAGCAATACATATTTAGGCAAAATGAATCAGCCAGAACAGCTACATAATGACGCATGCAAACTGAAACGATTTAGCTCTATATAGCGATTTCCGATATTATAGATTTAGATAAATTTTGCGGATACATTTTAAGGTTTCTGACCATATTATTTTGCCTTTAAAATTCTTATAATGTACCTAACCTACAAATCCATCAACTGTATATTTGAGGTATTCGATGCGTTAGGATTGGCTTATTACTGTTATATCTGAAGCCCGCATTAACTCATACGGATTTTTATTCAGAGATAAACCGTATACAAGAACCAAATCCAAAGCCCCTGGGAGTAACGGGTGGTTCGGGGGTCTTGGAAGCACGTGATGGGGACCATTCGGTCGGCGGGGTGGTGGACGTCAGGGGTGAAGTAAATTGTCCAAATATTTTGAGACTCAAAATGTTTCTGAATTTTTGACTGTTTTCTCCCAAGTTTTGCTTATTTCCTCCTTTTTTGCCTATTTTTGCCAAAATGTCCTTCGCAACTTTGGTGGGAGAGGGTTCGATCTTCAGAAAGATAATCCCCTCTTCCCTATGAGCATGTATTGAGACACACCATTAGGGACTGCTTACGGAAATAGATAACATATGGGCGTCTCCTGTAGTTGTTGCAATTAACAAGATAATCGTTTATGACGGATTATTTATGAGTAGCGAGCCAGCAAAATGATATCACTTTTTATATAAACTAAATGAACATTTTTATGTTTGTGTAAGACCTTTCGTTCTTAATCCAACTGTACTGTTATACCGTGATATGATAGATTGTTTATAAGTTCGTATAAGTATAATAATCATGATTAAACATTTGCCGAGTAATTTTTCGAATTTAAACAACGTCAACCGTTAGTATATTGATCATGTTGTCGACGCTTATATAACTGAAACGTTATCCATTAATTATGTTTCAGATCATCACGGTATCGCATTAACTTAGCGCATTACAATGTGTTTATCGTATTTGATCAATGATTGCTTTTATGCACGATTTCTCAATTCACAGTTATGCGGGATTCACGTTATAATGTCCCCACCAATTGGAACTTTTGTCCCCTGTAGTGTAGACTATACAGTAAAAACGGTGACAGTGACACCCACACCATATAACAAAATATGAGGGTGTCGGGCACACCCCTAGATACCTCATTTTGGCAATGTAGTATTTCGGTGTTTTATGCTTTCCAATGCGGTGTTTCTAGGGTATCCTGTAGGCCCTATATAAAATGACCCCACGGGGTGGCAGAAACCCTCAGCAAAACGAAAAAGCAACGACGGTTCATTGACACCGTCTGAAATAAGCCAAACTATTAGCTAGCTTTGTTTGAAATTTATTTGAAACTTTATTGAAAAACACAGGGGTGTCTAAGACACCCTGTAGTCTAGGGTGTGCCTGCCACTCTGTGGGGTACATAAGTTCCAAGTGGTGGGGACATTATAAAGTGAATCCCGCATTATTACATCCGGTCACGAAATCGAATTGTTTCAACAGGTCTGGTCGAGGTGTGACAGCGTGCTCCTTTTTATGCCGGAGTGCCAAAGGACTAACGTACGCTAAGAATGCAGCGACTATTTCCTCTAGAGTAAAACTGCTAGGTACACATGTACATTGTGTAATGTAGCTTTATTCTTGAACAAACATAAATACGTTTAGTATATTGTCATTATTAAGGCTGGTTTACGATAAGTTATGTACAGGGTGACATTGTAGCGTCCGACTGTCAAACTAGACTCAGTGGACAATGTTGCAGTGCGAGGTTTTAGGTGGAGCTGCAGTGTATGATAGTCAAATCGGGCTCAGTGAACAATGCTATGGTGCGAACTTTAGCTACCAATACAGTCTGCAAACATATAATTCTCTGACATCCTATCATATCGTTCTCACACTATAAAAGAAAGAGTGAAGTGCCCTAGCAGAGAGATTTGCGCGATATAGGTTTTGTAGGCGGGAAGAAACAAAAAAACAACAAACAGCAGCGGCCGAGTGGGAAAAAAAAAAAATCTAATTACTACTTACTAAAAACCAAAACAAAAAACCAAACAAAAAAAAAAAAAAAACAAGTAGCAAGGAGGGAGCGAAATAAAAAATGAAAAATAAACAAAAAGGGAAAAAAAAAAAAAAAGAAAAATTACAACCCTGCCCCACAACAAAAAAAAAATCTAAAAAGGAAAAAACACATACCGCCTTCCGAGAGAGGACCCTCAAAAAAAAAAACTCAGTCCCGGCAGACAACAAACAAAAAAGCACCCAGCCACCTCCCGCTCCTCTAGTTGTCAGGAGTAACTCCAAATGCTAAATGCTGATACGGTTTGTGTGCTTATAAGATTGTTGGACATCTTAGGGTAATTTTGTATGCAGCTAAAAGTAGATGAAAAATGTCCCCCCCCCCCCCACCGGGGGGGGGGGGGGGGGGGGAATTTTGGGGGGGCCTTGAGGCTAATTGAGGATAACTGAGGGTATTTTGAAAATAATTGCGGTTACTGAGGCTAACCCTTCACCAGAGGAGGGGGTCATTAATCATATCCTCATTATATATCCCATATCCTCAATGAGGATATATATCCTCAATGAGGATATATATCCTCATATCCTGAGGCTATCAGAGGCTAACTGTATTTGAAGCTAGCTGAGGCTAACTGTATCTGAGATGAATTAGAGGTGATATAAGGATATCTTCTAGGTAAACGTGGAATCCATACAACAGTTAATATTTAATGACATTCCAACAAAAAATCGCTCAAAATGCGCACGTATTAGAAGTTAACATGATATCCACCAAAGACATGCAGACCCCATGTGATATCCAATATTGCTAGCAATACAATAAGTAAAATAGTAGACCACAATTGACGTACTATACAGATAATCCCTCATATCCCATGTTTGGTTGCAAAAATGAAACAAGTGTATATTTTACCATCAATTTTACCTTCACCAAATCGAATAATCTTGTAATTTTTTTCAGTCTAGTTAGCAAAATTAAGCGCATTTTTCAAATGTTGTACAATTTTTCATTGATGGGTAATTTGAGGGCGGTAATCATCTAAAAGTGACAGGTAATTTGAGGGTAATTTGAGGGTAACTTGAGGGTAATTTGAGGGTAATTTGAGGGTAACTTGAGGGTAATTTGAGGGTAACTTGAGGGTAATTTGAGGGTAATTTGAGGGTAACTTGAGGGTAATTTGAGGGTAATTTGAGGGTAACTTGAGGGTAATTTGAGGGTAACTTGAGGGTAATGGTGATAGATACAACCGTTTCGGCCGTACCACGGGCCTCATCAGGCGGCTGTAGGCTACCGCTACGTTTTTTCTTTATTGAGAAAATTACATAATAATACAAATGAAGTATAATATATACATACACACACAACATATAAAGTATAAATATCTTCATTTATTCCCTTTTAGCACCATACTGATGCACCAATTGATATTTTCGTCGCCGCGCATGAACTGGGTGGTTGTGGACGAATGCCGTTATGACTACATTGCCTTCTGTCACCACACATAATATGCAGCCTGGTTCCCCCGTCCATCCTCGATAGCCTATAACTTTGTTGAATATTTTGAAGTGCTCCACCCGATTATCTTGTCGCTTGAAGTGATCATCGCCGTTGTACACCGTTTCGTAGATATTTGCTTTGTAATCGTTGATGAGACGTGAATTTCCACTGGCAACGTGACCAGTATGACCATGTACAAAGTGTTTACTGAAGTGGAGAAACATGACAGACTGTTCTCGATGAATGAAAGTGTAAACTGATTTAATAAATTGAAATACACAGGTATATATAAACATTTCATCCCTGCCAAAGGAATCATCAGATGGCTTTACACCGTATACACGGTATTGGCTACCATTATGTTTTTTTCTTTTTACTTGAAATCAAACATATAACACAACTTAATAATATCATCATAATAATCAACATACAACATAGGGTATGACAATGATAATTCATACAAAGACTGTTTAAAAGTGTTTTCGTTCTTCATTATAAATTCCACCGCCTTGATAATTGCTTGTCGTCGTCGTTTAACCTTGATCAAATTTTCTTCCTCTTTCGATCGCCCGTCGATATAGTCGCCTGTTGCGTCACATTGACGTCGAAACTCATCCACCCGGTGTTGCCAATAATCAATATCCTTTTGAAGATAAACGTTGCGCACATACTGATCCATTATTGATACGCTTCGCGAATGTTGATTCCAATGTATCGTTGACGAATCACTTTATCCAAATTGTACGTTGCGAGATGTTTCATAAATCTTGCTCCCATATAATGGTTGGTGAATGTATATCCACGATAAATACCAACCGATCGTACCAATATAAGTCCGTGTTGATATGGAATAGATAAGTTCATAAACAAATGTTCAAATACGTCGAATAGATAAACCATCTGTGCGTTCCATTTAAGACCTTTAGGTGGTTTGAGTCGAACGTTGAAGTGTAGATTTGACGACGTTTTGTTGATCCATTTAATATCATAACCATTTGCCGGATCCCATTTTTCGCTTGATCCGTTTGTCCAATCGTCGAAGCATAGACTTTTCGTACAATTTTCGAGGTTCCATGTATTGCACTTTACACTTATGAACAATATAAGCGTCTCCACAACAACAGCTACAAATAATACAGCATACAATAGAATAAAACGTTTGTTATCCATGTTTGATTCAACTGCTTTCTAAAGCTATTTAAGACATTTTATTCCAAAATACTTCTTTATTTGAGTTTATGTTCAATTCAGCTGTAAATTCTCCCATTGCGAAAATGACAATAGCCTTTTTCAGCTCTTCCGCAAAATCGATAGAAAGCCTCAATTGCCCATCTGGTGGGTTTGAAAGGTAATTGCAATCGCTACTGTGATCTCTGCTCAAATCAATACAAAATATTTGATAGCCTGCACCTTGTCTAAAGCCAACTTCTGTTAATCCTAAATTCTCTGATCTACCGTTTAATGCATATAATGTATTATAAAACAATCTCACATCATTACCAGCCTTACATGGTAAAGATATATTGCACGGGTATCTATCATCATTCATAAACACGGTAAAACTATTCATATCTGGTAAACTTAACTTAAACAAGTTTGATTTTGGTGCACCAGCATATGCTTCTTGTGTTATTCCCCAAATGTATATTCTACGTGGTAATGATCCTTCAAAAATTGTCCAATCCACATTCTGTAACCCTTTATTTACTGAAAGGGTTTGAATCTTGTACCGTATACTAGGAAATTTGACCCCACTACTATGTAAAATTTTATCTTGATATTCCAGAGCTTGTTTTGTCAGCCTTGCTTTTGGTATGTAAAGTTTAAAATCGTTTATTCGAACTAAAAGTTTATTAGCTGATTCATGCAATAATATCAGTGATGGTGAACTTCGAGTAAATTTAAACTCTAGTCTACTTTTCGGGGGTAGATAAGTCGGTGTTAAATGTGCGTCTGTAATGATAGGAAAGTAAAGTTCACATTTTTGTGACATTGCAGTCAATGCATTCCTATAAACGGAACCTTCATTATCTTGTAGATCATCAAACATATACGTCTGATCCGGTTTATACAGACATCCTGCTAAATATTGTTTCCTTTGCTCCTCAGTCATATGTAGCATGTACAGCACATAAGTCATCCAAGGGTGATGCTTTTGGTTAAAGGTTATTGGTTCTCCATTAATTTTCATTTCAACTGAAGAAAAAAGTGCGTAGCCAAACATATTGCATGGTGTAAATTTAAGATTTGCGTCCTTGATCTCTTTACCATCGCCCTTTATAATTTGAAATTCAATATATGCGAAAATTTCTGATACATCAATTAAATCAAAAGCACTTTCACCAATTTTAAAACGAAACGAATCATCCGTATCTATGCTTGGTAACGTTGTTTCACATGCGACTTCCACCAGCTGTGTCGAGATGATCGATTGCTGAACGGGGTATTGATTCCCCTGCCAATTAAGTTTTTCGACGCCGCATTCGTTTGCCATGTTTGCTTTTCTTCTTCTTACGATCCTTTTTAAGACTTTTCTTCTTTACATTTTTCTTAACGCTTTTGAATGCTACTGCATCCAATTGTTTTGACAAATTGAAGCACAAAGGTAGCGCCATATTGATGTATAACACTTGCATCAATCCTTTTTAAGAACTTATGAAAAATATAATCGAATAATCATTTTTGCTCCTTGAAAAAACTCCACGGGTTTGAATTCAGAGTCAAGCACTTCAAATCCAAACACTTTAAACATACAATTATTCAAGTCTAACGATATAGTATTTTTGGGTGCTGATATTACATGTAGCAATGGTTTATATCTTCCATTAACTAATCGATCTTTTACAAACGAGCTCATAAGAAACGTAGGTTTGTACACTTTGAGATCCACACATTTATTCCCTGCGTGTCTACCATTTTTCAAATGAGGGTTTTCGAAGCCAAACAACTCCTGAATTTCGGGAAATAATTTTATTTCTGCGTTATCTAGCAAATATACACTAACCATGTCACAGCATGGGTTAACAGTAAACTCAATGCTGGTACTGAACATGTTTAGGTATGAGAGTAGATTATCAATTGTATAGTATCCTTTTTCAACCTTAAATTGTTTCCACGACTTGTTTGAAAAATACTCAACGGTGCCTCCCAGCATGTTTATATATTTATCGGGAAGCTGTACATCCATTACTCTAACTCTGGTTGCACAAAATGCCGTTGGAAACTCAACAGCCGGTTCGCTCATATTACAAACAACTACAACTTCCATGATTGATTACAATATTTTATTGAAGCCTTTTAAGAATATTGTATATATTATTACACGATAAATAGAAATCATTTACTGATTTGCACCCTGTTACTACGATATTCCCACTACTGAAAATCAAAGCTATACCTTTATTTAGGGTGAGCTTCATGCTATTATGCAGTTCTGTTTCGTACATTACTGTGTAACTGTTTCTAAGCTGCTCATAAAGATGTGTTAAATTTAATGTAAACCCACTTCTAAGTAAACCAGCTACATTTACAACATGTGCTTGAGGTTTTGAGAAGCATTGATAGTCCAATTTTTGCAATTTTTCTCTCGCTCTATTAAAAATTTCATTTCCTTCAAATTCTGACCTAACACCAACTAATACAAGCTTTCCATTTGAAAAAGTTAATATAGTTCCTCTAGGTTGAAATTTCCAAATACCACCATTAAACCGCAGCATATCATAATCAAAATCATCAATTTCACATGATAAGTACATCAAGTCAACACTACATCCAATGTTCGTTGTTATTGTCATATTACTTATTTCGCTTCGTCTCGAATATCCATCCAAAGTCCACCCAAAATGTTCTTTCCTTTCCATTTTTCCACGTCCTTGCTGTTTGCATCCTGAATGTTGATCCCGATTCCCCAATATTGATCCCATTCCGACGCCTCCGCTATGATTGCTTGCTCCGTTCCGATCAATGCCGCTCGCACATGAGGTAGTTGCTCCAACTTTGCCCGTAGTCCAATCTTCATTATTGACGCCGCATTGTCGTACCATTTCTCCGCATCGAAGTTTTTGATCTGACGACCCAGCTTCTTCTGTTGTGACGGTTTGAAAGTCGTCATTATCGCTTGATGAGATTCGTCGTCGTTGAAGTAACGCGCTTTCTCGCTTTGATACCATTGTTCCACGCAATTGTATTTGACGCCATTGACCATTATCCGTCCCACATTGAAGTTGCTGAACACGCTCCATCCCGAACGAAATAAGACGAGTGGTGTTCCGTCGGTTGTTGTACAATATTTAGTATGTTCCATGTTATTTAATAGTATATTACTATTTAATAATGTTAGCTAATATATTGCTACTATTTAATATAATCGTAACAATGCTTTAGACGGAGAGCGATTAAACAAAACACGACCAATTTCAATGAAAGCAAAAGCAAGAATGATCAGCTTTTGAAAATACACGTCTTTATATATGTATGCTCGATTTTGATTGGTTGATGCCTTTTTAAGAATAAAGTGTTCTCCATTTAGTTTTATGTTCCACAGCTCTGCTTTTTCGCCCCCTCCCAAATGCTGATAGGGGTACACTGCCTAGTAGCGTTTCAAATTTGTCGGAGTCAAGAGGTCGAGGGGGTGAAAAGTTAACATCTGATACAAAGTACTTGACCAAATCAAATATGTTGGAACCAACAGTTTTATCCGGGTACATCACTTGGTTGTTATCATTCAACCTTAAATCTTTTATATTGTTTAACATTAATTTAGCTTTATTTTGCAAATTTTTAGGAAACATTAGCGACAAGTCTGGTTTTTCTTTGCTTTCGTAAACAGTTACTTCATTTCTAACTGGTACCTTATCCTGCAGCCCACCATTTTTCATGATATCTAGCCAACTTACTGGTACCACCGCCATTTTACGTGCCATAATGTTTATAAAAGTAATTAATTAAATACTTAACCACAGTAGGTTTAAGTATCTTTTTCTTTCTTGAAGCTGAAACACGTCTGCTTGCAATTCTTTTAAGAACTTTACGTTTGGTTTTGGTGTTTTGTACTACGTTATATGCAATTTCCGCGAATGTGTGAATCAGAGATAAAGGTGCTAATTTAATCACAGCTGTAATTACTTTCGACGATGATCCACCAAGAAACTGCAATGCGGGTAAATTACGTTCAATATTTTGAGACATAATGCGAATTATATTATGAAGAAATCCTTTTTAAGAATATATAAACAACTGCTCATCGTCGGGGAATATACATTGTCTCACCCTTAGTACACTCTCTGTTGCCGGTTTCAAATCAAGAAATAAATAACCAAACGGTTTTTTCGTTGCTTGCTCAAATGCACTTGGTAGAAAGTGAGGTTTTGAAGGCCACATTTGCCTTCCCAAGGTATGTATCATTGACTGGTCCCGGAAGTTGGGAAACAAGACCATATACTGAGCATTGCGGGTGATTGTTCGCATATACTTGCCTTCATGGTACAAGTTTTGGGTTACAAATATCGTACTGAGCTTGTTGTGACGCATGCGAGAAAACGCTGCTGCAAGCTTTTTATCATTTGCTGCCTCAATCATTAAGTCATCCAGTACACAGATTGTGTGCCCATTAGATGAGGGAAACTCTGTGGGTATGCCTTCGTAAAGTTCTAAATTTGGTATCTCGTTCATCATATTACTATAAATATCTTGAAAAATACTGTAACAGTATAAAATTTTATCTATCTTTTCATCAAATAGCCCATGTTTCAATAATCGATATATCCATCGAGTTTTTCCACTCCCGGTTTGACCACTTATTACACACGTGAACGGTAATTCCAAAGGTAATAGTACGCTATCAGTATCACAACTTTGAACGTCAACGTGAGAAACTGGTGGTAAATTTTGCGGTTGAGCTCTACAAGTTTTCTTGTGTCTATGCAAATGCTGACGAGTAGTATAAGCGCGATTACATTTGACACATACATGATCCATTGTTTATGTACGTTGCTAATTGCTCCTTTTTAAGACATTTGTACCCCTGTGTATCCCTATGTAGTCCTGTGTACCCCTATTCTGTACCCCTATAGGTGTCATTTGAACCTCCATGTACCCCTATAGGTGCCATTTGTACCTCCATGTACCCCTGTACCACTTTAGGTGCCACTTGTACCCCTATTCTGTACTTTTATGTGCCCCTATTGTGCACTCTTACGGGTACGCATTGTAGCTCTATGGGTACACTTTGTACCCCTATTCTGTACCCCTACAAGTACGTTTCAACCCATATGGTTACACTGTATACTCATACTCTGTACCCATCTAGGTGTGTTTTGTATCCCCCCTGTAACCCTATTTTATACTCTACGGGTACGCTTTGTACCCTTAAATAGGTCGCAAATCGCGTTCATGTACCCATGAATTCATGCTGTTGGGATACCCCAACCACTTGACTAGGTATTCTGTACCCTTATTAGTCTTGCGCTTTCGTATTATTTTCTCAATTTTATATGTGTCATCTGAAACATAAACTTTTTGAAGCTCCTGAGTATAAAATCTACCTAAAATGGTTTCATTATTTGCATCACTTATCTCATATACCGGAGGGTTGAATGGTAGTTGATTATTGACTGTAAATACTTCACGCGACCAAAGCTGATTAAACCCACGTTCAAACGGTAAACGTTCTTTGCTTATTCGTACAACGTCCCCGAGTTGAAATTTGTATCGTACTTCAATGTCTCTATCTGGAAATAATTTTTCGCGAACTTTGTCTTCTTTATGTACCGACACTTTGGAGGGAGTAAATCCGTAACTGTTTTCAGTGTTATTATATGTTTTCACAATACTTTGCAAGTCATCTATATATCGTCGAGAATTGCGAGCCGTCATAGACTTGTAAATTTTACCCTTCAGCGTACGTATGAATCGTTCAGCCATACTAGCCTTTGTTTCTTTGTTCTTTGCTGTATACGCGTTGACACCTATATTTTTGCAATAGTCATACACCAAGCTGTTAACAAATTCCTTACCGTTATCAGTTTGAAAGTTTTTGGGTTTTACCTTATCAAATATTTGTTTGAGTGCTGCCAGAATCACAGGTGCCGTCTTATTTTTGACTGGAATAACCCATGCATACTTTGAAAAGCAGTCAATCATTACAAGTAGGTATCGGGACCCATCGTTGTGCCTTTCAAGTTCAGACATGTCAGCTAAGTCAGCCTGGAAAAGGTCGTTAATACCTTTGACAACAGTGCGTCGTCGCTTGAATCTAAGTCTACGTGGTTTATGTAGTGTGTAAGTCTCTTGACTACGAAGCCACTCTTGCACATACTTGAACGTAACCTTCAAACCATGCTTGCGTGCTTCACGGTACAGCTTTGATGCCGTTGAAAACCCCGCAACATTAGTTGCATCGTAATAAATAGCTTTCAGCTTGTCCTCCATGATTATTACACACATATATTATACAATCCTTTTAAGACCTGCATGTTTAACACCGGTTAGATGCGCAGGTACTCCATCAGCTCAAAGTTCATCAACACGGAGACAGAGTTTTGAATTATCATTTATTGAACATATAACACGATGGATAGCATAATACAAAACAATAACATAATTTATGCATCATTACTCATATCATACAACAAGTTAATAAAATCAATATCACAATGACCGTAAGCATACGAAGTTATTCCATCGTTCAGAATGTAACGTTTATCGTCATAAGCTGATAAGCTCGTTTTGTTCAATGTAATTGTGTTCAGAATATGTTTGTTAGACCGAATTATGTTCATTTTGTGTCGCATCATAGTACTGCCGAATAGTGTATCTACATAGTTCTCATGCTTAATTTGCTCCTTCACTACTACCTTCTTGATTCCCTTTGCCCGCTTTTTCTCATCTCCGCCGCACTTTATACTGTACATCTTCGATCGCAAACCCACAAACTGTTCAATTGGTTCCCCCGCTGTCTCATCCTTCATTTTGCCCAAAGCCTTCTTGTTTGCTGTAGAGTAAAGGGGGTGATCCGTCGGGTAGTTGCTGGTGTCGAAAAACGAAATAGTATTAGCCATGTCTGTGTAGACATCATCGGTGTTGATGGAATAGCACAGTGAATCAGTATCAGTGAAGAGTAGTGTGCATTGATCGCCATACATTGCTTTCATGTAGTTGTAGTGGAAGTCGTACATGAGGGTCTTTGCTAGATCAAGCACCGTAAATCCGACGTAAATCGGTTTGCATAAGTTGATCGTTTTGCGATGCACTTTAACCGCCACTAGATCCTCGTTGAAGATTGATGACATTGAATAACGGGGGTTTGCGACCAATTTTATGTACTTTTTCTCGTCCGCCACAAGGTGTATATCCACATAGCCCCTCACGTTTTCCATCGTCTTGCCGAATACTGCGTTGTTAAGGAGTTTGTATAAGTCTTTCTCAAAGTCACTGCTCGCCGTTTTACGCATCTCCGTGTTGAATGTGATGTATCGCTCCATCCACGCCCATTGAAAGAAGGAGACGACCCGGTGCACCTTTGTGAGTTTCATTCCGAGACTGATATATTGTTGTAAATTGCGAATGTGAACCGTGTAATGTTCTTTGTTCTTGAGGTTGGGGACCAACTTTGTGACCGCTGCATTTGATACTTTTAATGATTCTTTAATGTTCGTGCAATACGACGATAACATATCCTCCGTGACATTAAGACGTTCCGGTGCAAGTGGGTAATCGTTGTGTAGATCATGGAGTTCCTCGGGATACTCCAAATCAACCTCCAACACATATCCTGTATCGCCATTGGTATCGACCGTATTCCAATCGATTGCATCAATCTGTTCACGAGTCATCCATTTGAATGTGTGACACGGTAACTTCTGCACCATCGACCATCCGTATAAATTGTTCGCGTCGAGGTACATAATGTAATTGTTGGGTTGGGTTTCATCATATCCATCGACGTATGGGTTATTCACCTTTGAATATCGGTGTGATATTACGGATACCCCTCCACGAATCCCGTCTTCGAAGAACGCGTACATGTCTGAATCGCTGATCAAGTCGAGCTTGACGCCAGTGTACTTGAGACATGCATCCCACGCGAAACTTGGAAGGGTAATGTAATGAACGGGGTCCAATTGATATTTGTCGAGTCCGAATCTTCGGAAATTTTCGAATACATCGCACAATAGTAAAACATCCGTCTTGAGATAAACATCGTGATATTGTCCGACGTTCTTAATCTCCATCTCCTTCCATATTGTTTGCGCATGAGTGTAGTCATTATCATTGATGTCATCACCGCTAAGTGACGAATAAAATGCTGAATGAGGGGGTAACTCTGTTTCATTGAATCGCTCGACACTGTCCATGTATTCGTATGGGTATACCCCTTTACGCACCATTAGATTCACCTTATCACCAAATGACTTTTTCATTGCCACGAAAGCATCCATATCTTTTTTCTTTAAATTGTCCGTGAGTGTATGCAACGAGGATGGAAGAAATTGAATTGTATCGATAAACCGAATCTTCCACCCAACCTCGTCCTCATCATCGGTGTCGTCATTGCCCAATATGAAATCCACACCTTCCATCTCTTCATCCCAACACTCATCGTTATCGTCTTCTTCACAATCTGCTTCACTTAAAATGAATGGGTTGCTACTATCTTTGCCACTACAACTCTGTCGTTTCTTTGACTTGCGTTTGATAGAAAATGTCATGTAATCTTCCATCCCCTTCGCGATACATTCGATTTCGAGTCCTTGTTCTTTGCACACCTCACCGAGTTGTTGCATGATGAGATGACCATCGTATCGTCGTAGATTGTGAAACATGACGGTGACATCTCGACTGAGTCGGTATCCGATGTTGCACTTTAGATGCGCCGCACCGCGGTATCGACCGCATAGGTGACAGTGATCCTTTGCCGTATCGTCTTTTGATAACCAACCGCCACACAAATAGCACTTGGTTGCGCACCGGTGATCCTTGTGGTCCTGATTCGTCATGCTGATTGGTTTCTCGTTTTCCATGTGATCTTGTTGGTGCTTGGTTGCAAACTCAATTACATTGTATAGAAACGTCTTGACGACATCATCCCCACGGTATAGAACTGGATCTCCAATCTTGATATTATCACCACAACATCCGAAAACCTCTATGAGCCCATATCCACAGGGGGTGTGCCGCTGGTACTGATTGGTGTACGCTGCTGTGGGTGGGGGTTCACATGTGTCTATTTTTTGTAGTATGCATTCGAAATCTGCGTAAATAACATACGGTGCACGTTGCATACGTTGAAGATTGCTGAATTCTAGGAATGCGTTGGGTGGGGGAACTTCTATGCGAGACGGTTCATCGTTGCGACATCGTTGTAGGTGTTCTTCTCGTTGATGCTGACTATAGCATGGAATAAGACATTTGTCACAAAAGAACATTTTGTTTGTGTGCCGACGTTGGGAGTTGAGAAGGGAGTCGAGACTGCGTACCAAACAGTAGTGGTTCTTGTACAATACGAGATGGACATATTGCTGATGTTGGGTCTTGGAGATAAATAACGGGTATAGTATACCATCATATTCCAATCCGTAGACGTTGACAGCTATACCATTTTGCTTCTCGAATCGTGGAATATCGTGTAGCTTGACCGGGAAATCGATGCCGTCCATATTGATCTCTTCCACGTATTGTTCGTAGTTGCTTACACGTTCCGGGTGTTGCTTGAACGAGAGTGGGTGAATTCCCGCCAACACCGACCATAGAAAGCATCTGTTGTCATGATTCTGAATGTTGAGGACCGCGTGCTTGTTTCTGATTGAGCTGGGGAGCTCCACGTATAATGATCCTCGTAATGGTTGGTAGATGGTGAGATGAACATCCGCATGTCGCACATCCTGAAGCGTCCATCCGGAACCCAATGCTTCAAAATCGTCCAGCTTCTTCGTAAGTTCGTCAAACATACATACATACATACATATATACTTACATCTTCTTCGATGTTGCTACCGGGTAGTATGATCCGAACTTTGTTGTTGAAATGAGTCGTCATCGTATTGCCGTCCAACTTTGTCATTACGCACTGAACGCTGATCCATAGCTTGACACCGCGACCGCGTTGTTGCTGTAAAAGCTTTTCCACCGTGGTTCGTGATTGATTGAGAAATATTGACAAATCTGCCACGACGTTCTTTGGAATGATGTAGTAGCTTTTGAGGTAACCTTTGAGCGCTTTCGTCCACTGTCGCAACGTAACTGCATCATCTTCTCCTACCATCGTAGCTGGTTGCTTGCATCCGATAATGTTGCTTGCCATCATTTCCAGCTGTTCTAGGTCGTCCTCGGTTCGTCGAACCTTTGCCTGTGGTTGTTGATCGCAGTTCGCATTCTTCCGTTTGGTTGCTGCCGTGGTTACACGATCTGTCTGCTTGGTTACCATTGCTATTTGTCCACCGTGCCCAGGCTTGATGTGCCTTGTGAGCGCGTCTTTCCTTGAGAACATGCTGTCGCATTGATCGCATCGCCATTCCATCGCATCGTGAATCGATTGCTTGTGTCTCGTCATCTTGTCTCTCCGAGAGAACTTGCTTCCACATATATCACACACAAATGCCATCCTTTTAAGACTTTACTATAGCTTATTAATAATAGTATAGTAACACACTGAAATAAGAGAGCTCGATAATATAAACAACCGTTCTGCACGAAAAAAACACGTAGACTGACTAAAATACGCGGAAACGCCGTTTTATATAGCTTAGTGCAAAACCACGGGCTGCTCGGATGCCCCCATATTCAGTTACCTTGCATACACTGTGTAATGCGACAATATTGAAAACAGTATTATGCCCCTATGGGTATGTTGAAAACAGTATTATACTCCTATGGTTGTGTCAAAGTTGTAAAGAGTATTATACCCGTATGGATGTGTCAAAATCAATGCAATGCCCTTACGGGTGTGTGAAACCAACGTAATGCCCTTACGGGTGTGTGAAAACAATGTAATGCCCTTACGGGTGTGTGAAAACAATATAATGCCCCTACGGGTGTATTAAAATGCCAAAAATGCCATTACACCCTTACGGGTGTGTTAAAATGCCAAAAATGCCATTACACCCTTACGGGTGTGTTAAAATGCCGAAAACGCTATCATACCCTTACGGGTGTGTTAAAATGCCGAAAATGCTATTATACCTTTACGGGTGTGTTAAAATGCCGAAAACGCTACTATACCCTTACGGGTGTGTTAAAATGCCGAAAACGCTATTATACCCTTACGGGTGTGTTAAAACAATATAATGCCCTTACGGGTGTGTTAAAATGCCGAAAACGCTATCATACCCTTACGGGTGTGTTAAAATGCCGAAAACGCTACTATACCCTTACGGGTGTGTTAAAATGCCGAAAACGCTACTATTCCCTTACGGGTGTGTTAAAATGTCGAAAATGCTATTATACCCTTACGGGTGTGTTAAAATGCCGAAAACGCTACTATACCCTTACGGGTGTGTTAAAATGCTGAAAACGCTACTATACCCTTACGGGTGTGTTAAAATGCCGAAAACGCTACTATACCCTTACGGGTGTGTTAAAATGCCGAAAACGCTACTATACCCTTACGGGTGTGTTAAAATGCCGAAAACGCTACTATACCCTTACGGGTGTGTTAAAATGCCGAAAACGCTACTATACCCTTACGGGTGTGTTAAAATGCCGAAAACGCTACTATACCCTTACGGGTGTGTTAAAATGCCGAAAACGCTACTATACCATTACGGGTGTGTTAAAATGTCGAAAATGCTATTATACCCTTACGGGTGTGTTAAAATTCCGAAAACGCTACTATACCCTTACGGGTGTGTTAAAATGCTGAAAACGCTACTATACCCTTACGGGTGTGTTAAAATGCCGAAAACGCTACTATACCCTTACGGGTGTGTTAAAACGCCGAAAACGCTACTATACCCTTACGGGTGTGTTAAAATGCCGAAAACGCTATTATACCCTTTACAACCCTACCACTGCGTTCTGCTCAAGCATGTATGATGAGTCCTAAGGTCAACCATATTGAAGACCCCGCAAACGAAGCATTGTATACGTAGCAACGCATCGATTAGGCCGCGTCTATAATTAACCAGCCCATTAAAGTGTCAAAATCTATACCTAACCAACAAGCTCTAAAACTAAGCGCAAGCCAATTGAAGTGGAAATGATAAATGACCGCTTCCCACACAAGAAGGCCCCTTTTATCCATATCCAGTTTCGCACCAATGCTAAACATTGGACAATTCATTGGAATCCACGGAAACCTTTAGCGCTAGATATACGGATGCGCACCTCAATAACCCAGGTTTCAACCTTTCCAAATATCCATAAGAAGTAGAGGTATAATGTGAGGTGCCATGTAGCACATGGTACCAAAAATATGTCAACGAATGGCAACAAGAATATGCTTTGAAACACGGGACAAAAATTGCCTTGCTAAAATAAAATCTAAAATAATTATATTATGAACGTCGGTAGAGAACAGCTAAACAAAAACCAAGACTGTATAATAATTTAATGATGGATTAAGCTGTTTATACACACGAGACATCACAGTATTTCGCAACATTGCGTAAGATGAAAAAAACAGCTTGATATGTCATCATTGAAAACGTAGGCTAAATTTCTTTGTAATGATGAAATCATTATCTATTTCGCAATAGCTCATTACCTCCTGCTGAGAACAATATAGTCATATTTAATAAAACAATTATGAGAATAGTACAGCTATATACGTATTGAACTGTATATCCCAGAAACAAGGAGAGCGTCGCTGAGTTATATATATATATATATATACGCATTATAATATATAGTATAAAAACATAATATACACACATACGCACACATAATACACATATATACGCACGTGTCAGCCTGTGCCATGATGACTCACCACCACCGGTCCCCACCGATGGGGGGGGGTAAAACCAACATTTTTCATCTACTGCTGGGTTACATAACTTGATTTGTATTCGATTTTTATATGAAGAGGTCACCCATTTTGTAAAGTCTATCTTTCTAGAGTTTGTCTTCATATAAATTGTGACTAAAAATCACGAATATTCAATAACTGTTGCTTTTTCGGCAAACTTAAACATATATTCTGCTGAGTTATGCGGCGTTTACGTTATGAAATTCCCGCCATCTGGAATATCTCTCCATGTGTGATCAAAACCATACCATTGTATATGGTAGTCGGAAAGATATACTATGCAACATAAATAATCGTGTAACGAACGCTATGTACAATACACAATGGTTTCTTTGACACCCCTATGTTTGAACAGTTGTTTAAAAACTCGGGAAAATAACTAAGTGAAATTTTCATTTATTTAAGCTAATTCATTGTATTCCGTAAACAATACCGTTTGATGCCTTGGATGGCGAGTGCGTGAACAAATCTTACACTGTATATACTACTTTACAACAGAAAAACAACATAGCATCTTTTCAAAGATTTTCGTTACGGGAATTCAAATTGTTCATGACACTACACAGAAATACTGATGGGGGTCGAAACACAATACATAATATTGCTTAGAATATAGTGGTTGTGTCATATAAACTATATCGTTGACGGAATTACGCAAACACAGGCTGTTCGTAGACATAATTTCCACACGAAGGTCAATTTATAACGTAAACGCCGCATTAGATTTAGGCAGTGATCATATTTTGATAGTAAAATATATTACCATCTTTTTGTCATTGATGAGAAAAACATATTCATTCATCGCAAGCCGATCACATGGTGAATCCTTTTGGATCGGATAAAGCGTTTTGTTCTGGTTTTAACGGCATTCGAGCTTTTCAGCGAACCAGTTATCGAAGGCGTAGTTTTGTTAAGAATAAATTTCGTATCGGGATTTATTTTAGACCGGCGAAGCTCTTTAGTATGAAATTAGATCCGCGCAACTATAAAGTTGCATTGATTGCACATGTAACGGTTTTCTTGAATTGTAAGATGACCCGAAATGGACTATGCTTTTATCAAGAGTTGTTAGGTTTTGCGAGTACTACACAAAATATGCTGAACCTGCAATAATTGAAGATGTAACGGTTTTCTTAAATTGTACAATGGTCTGAGATGGATTTTCTTATCAAGAGCTGTTACTTTATGCGGGAAGTACTACACAAAAGGTGGTTAAAATTAAATGATGTTTCGATTTTCGGTAGCATTTGGTTTAGTTATTTACGTGTTTTAAAGCGAGTTTGAATATAGATGAACCTGACGCATAGTTTGCTTCAAATGATTTTAGTACTAATAATGTCATTTCAATTCTAGCTTCTGTTGCCTTTTTGAGAAGGGATTAATGCTTCATATTGCGGGTACAAACATAAATGCAGTCAATCTATACGACACAAACTACAAATTGAGTTGAGGTAACGACAAAATGTTTCGTTTGAGTTATGCTTAAGCTTGGTAATTCAGAAACGAATATTTTATCTTGAAACTACTTCTTTCATCACCGATTAATTTTAATCGCTATGAGTGGAAAATAGTCGTTTGTATTCGACTTTTTAATTCGAATGCATCCATTCGACTGCATATAATAACCATTTAAATGATTCTACGTCAGCACCAATCTTCCGTTGTGGACGAGCCAGGCGGCAGGCTCAAAACTCACGTAGACTCATGGCTTATTCTCACAGGGTTTAGGTGCTGGTAGCCAGCCCGCTGACCGCCGACGACTTTCGACGGGCTGATTTCACCGACGTGGGTACAGGGCTAAGCGAAGCTGACACAAGAGTGACTAAAGTATCTCCCTTTTTTCAGTCAATTATACCATCCGGGTTTGCCAAGTGAGCGGCACAAACGCTAAATATCAAAACCGAATGACTCTGATAAAACACTGGACACTGTGTGATTATCATTTACTGGCGGCAGTAAAAACTATAAATAACCAAATGAAACTGATAAAAAGCGCGGCGCAAACGGCTATAAGGCGCATAATATATACGCTAATACACAGGATAAACATTTGTAATAAAAATCCTAACTTTAGGAATATAATGATATCTGAGAAACACGAGTGCTCGCAGATTACGCCAAGAAAGTATACAAATGAACCGCGCAGAGGTTTTAGTTATGCTATAAGTGATGCCTAAAGAAAATTTTCCTTATTGTTATTAGCGACCTATTTAAAACTGAGTATTGGGTGGTAGGCTAGCGAATCGTTTCTGGCCAAAGCCAGCTTAACGCCTCATCTGTGCTAGGGTGAGTTTCCGGATGGATTCACTCCCTAAAAATTAGCAACTGAGGCGGGGCTCATGAGACGTCACGCTAAAACGAACTGCCGGGAACAGTAGGCGGGCGTGATTCCGCCATCGATGGTCTGACAGATAACGCAACGGAAACGACGCCGAACAATGACGTGAGCCAAAACGGAATTTTCTGAAACGGTACAGAGCCGCTCGGTCGCTCTGCCGAAGGCGAAACATGGGGTTGGCCCAATTGCCAGAGACCAGCTCCGAACGGGGAGGACGAACCCGCTAAACATGTACGCAAACAACGCGGACTACTGCGATGTCACTGTTGAATATAAATATTAACCAGGAATTGCTTAAAAGCACGTACTGTGACTGAATGTGCGTTAAATAGACTTTGGACTGAGTGGTAATATATAAAAGCTAGACTCCTGAACAGGTATAACACCAGCCAGTAATCATTGCCTTGATCACGCAATTAAGATAAGTAGAACCAAACCACCTACCGCTGTAAGTACAAAAGCATAAAGTGAGCATACAAGCTTTATACAAAAATTATGGCACAAGAGCCGAGAAGCATAAAATCAGTAACTCAACTATTGTCAGGAAACTAAAGCAGCACACTTGCTGCTCCCAGAGTCGCGGCAATCAGAGGGATGAGTTCATGGCCGCATGCGAACGCATGAAAAACGCCAAAAAGGAATGTTTAATAAACGTGAAATTCTGACGCCATAAAAGTAAAGCTGCGCAAGAAGCAGCGGTGCTGCGGAGTAATACGAGTTGCCAAAAACCGAAAACCAAGAAGCACTACCACCGTGCTCGTGAGCGTTATATAAAGAAAGTCGGAACAGGAAAGACGCTGAATATTGAAAAATCAAACTCTGCGAACTCAAACCAGGACTAATCCCTCGAGCTAGAGTGATACCGAGTTTGATTCAAATCAGGTAGTGCCTGAGCACTGCGGTCAGCCAGCCTGGGTTGAGCGCGCAATAATGGTGTAAGAAGAGCCACGCCCAAATGAGAGCGCCTGAATAGATTAAAATAATTACCGATGCCGGGAGCTCCGCCTTATACAATAATATAGATCAAATACATGAGCGCGAAAATCGGCAATATGATGCAACATAAACCAGTAATTATGCGGCGTTCACGTTATAATGTCCCCGCTGCTTGGAACCTTTGTCCCCTGTAGTCGTGACCCTACTGCATAGACAGTCAGGGTGACACTCATACTGTAAACCAATTTTCGAGCGTGTACGACACACCCATAGCTACTACATTTTTCTTTAGAGTGTCGCACACACGCTTAACTACCAATTTGTAGTGAATTAACTGTAACGGACACCGTCTGTAGCTAACGCGGTCCATTAGACAACTATTCAGTGTAGCTTTCTTCAAAGTCTCGATATTTGTATCTAGGCCATGTGACCATTGATGAAATAATGGGGCACACTGTTAATAAAACTGCAAGATGACACGGTGTGCTTGACACTGTCGATAAGTGACAATACCCCTAGTAGTTACTTTTGAAAAATTTATAAAAAAACAAGAGGGTGTCTAAAACACCGTGTTGTCGATAGTGTGCCTGACACTGTGCGGTGTACATAGGTTCCAAACGTTGGGGACATTGTAACGTGAACGCCGCATTACGTACAGCATGATACCACATTAATAAGGTTAAAGTTCGGGCAATTTAGGTGACCAAAAATTATTTTAGATAGTATAAAAATGACCATAAATTTCTTAGGCCGAAGGTCAACGAATTCCTTTAAAAAATAACAGGACAGCGCCTCCGCGGGGTGATAAGATCAAACATTTCAAAGGTAGTTTTGAAACGAAGTTGTAAAGAATGATTCAAGCAGCGTGTTTAAAAGCGGGCAAAACTCAACTCTCAGACACGCTCGGATCCCGATTATAGTTATTTGGTTGGAGCGGCCGACTGGACCTGAACGCGGACCCGCTAAGGATGTGTAAAAGTGTAAATATATGCCGAGTCTCCTCGAAGAGACCCCGAGATGTGAAGCCATAAAGCGATGTACGCAAAGCATAGAAATTTACCTTCCGACGGATGGTCTGCCGATAAAATTTTCAACAAAATAAGTTAACACTGATAACCATCGAAAACCAAGAAAGCAATCAACGCGACTATGATGCTAAAACAGAAAATACGACAAGCGCGTATAAAAGAAAAAATAACATAAGCATTGCAAGCCGATGTAAGCAGCGGGGGCACCAAATGACAACGCTAATCTGAGATGACGATGACGGAAACTCGGATCGCTAAAAACTGCCAGTCCGCGTCCAACTGCTAATTTCCAAAGCCGTGGTGCAGAAATGACAAGAAGCCACGACCCCAACATGATATCGAGCCCGGAGCTCAATTCCTTGACTTCGCGAGAGCCAGCCGCCCATGACTCGTGCATTATATTGAATTCAACACTGGGTATAAAATTAGCAACAATCATTGTTAACATATACAATAGCAACAATTAACAACAATTCGAAATGTTACGATAAAATAAAATGATAACCGGCACGACATTGATAAATGACAGCCCGCGCAAGGAAGAACAACAAAGGTATTGGAATTGCAAATAAATACTAACGCGACAGCGAGAGCGAGAGGTAAGTACGACCACAATAGGTAAGTGTACTAGAAACCGCGATAAGAAACTTGATGGCGTAATGAACCGACAAGGACTGGAGAAAAGCTACCGTAAACCGGTAACTAGGTAGCAATCAGACGAAACGCGATCGGGACACAGCAGCACACTTGGCCAAGCACCTGGTTAGACTTGCTCGGTAATTTGAGTCAATGCATCCGATCCAACTCGCTAGACGCTGCGAAACGATATGCGACACAATAGGCTTTTAAAATCAGAACGCAAAATCATATCAAACAGAGCTTAACCGTTACAAATTAAACCCGGGATAAAGCAACTTGTTGCAGGAAACGAAATGCATTGTCACGAACAATATCTAGCTGACACGATATATATTGTGTCAGCTACTCGGTACATTATTATTGGCAACAATTTACACTGTTTTATTATGGGTTACGAAATGCAAATGTAACGACGGATGAAATTGGTTGCAGCCGAGAGTTTTAAACAATAAGATTAAGTGAGACGAACTATTGTTTTTGAGAATTATAATAGTTATAATAGTGGTGTCAATTTATTCACAAATAAAATTATTTTAAAATAAACATACAAATTCTTTTCATGTAATTATATTATAATTCAAGCTTATGTGTAGAACCTGACATAGGTTGATTGGAATGTATTATCTAGCCATAACCTTCCAGAAATAATAGGCCGTTCAGTTTACTTTTATATAACCTTACATCCGCAATTTTATTGCTCTTCGTAAAAACGTAATTGCGGATTCTAGTTTTAAACCATTTGAAATCCTAAATATCACAATTATCGTGTTCTCTATTTCGGTCACATTTCCTGATTG
Source organism: Trileptium ribeirensis (assembly GCA_030248225.1). Classification (NCBI taxonomy): domain Eukaryota; kingdom Metazoa; phylum Nematoda; class Enoplea; order Enoplida; family Thoracostomopsidae; genus Trileptium; species Trileptium ribeirensis. The sequence goes on from JASANE010014432.1 coordinate 47,044, forward strand.
GAGCACCTCCGAATGTTGACCCCTGACCAGCGGGCACATTGTCAACCCTCCTTCAGCACACCAAGATTCTTGGTGCACAACTAGCAGCATTATTGTGTTTTGGTTCCTGAAAGTTCCTTGAAGTTTCGTAAAATGTCAAATTATTGCATCATCTGCTCGGATATTATGAATTAATAGTATATTAAGATTACAGTCAAAGATATTGTGGTAACTACCAGAATTTAATCGCTAAATAAATATTTCGACTGGCGTTATTAAAAACTTGTAATGTTGACTGGTCGGAGGAACATCTTTGTTGTTAAAGAAATACGAAAACTGGCTTAGACGAAGCTGCAGCAAACCTTTTAGGTTATTCCTAGTCTTTTATATTATATTTGATACTTGGTAATTGTTAAAACACAATATTATTGTCGACGTTGTCTCATTTCTTTTCGCTTATTCTCGGATACACCTTATGTAACTGCGTTACAAAATTATATTACTATAATGTTACCTTGTATTTACAGGAACTTATGTGGAAGATAGGATTGCTAAATTGAACACACAGTTTTATCAATCGCCTTCGTTGGATGACTACAAGACTATAACTGTTCGATTAATGATAACAACATCATCTGCTCAAAATCCGATCGCGGTTAACTTCACACAACTCGTATTGTCTTCAAATAATAGCCAACTCGTTATCCAAGACAGGAATGGCACATTGAGGTATTCATATAAAACAATGTTCCGCCGTTAGGTTATGTATTTAGGAAATGATATACTCAAATGCGAGAGGTTCATAGCAACGAAAGCATGCACGCCTGATTTGGCCTTATGCATGAAGCGGGCGTTCGGTTTCTGGTTAGCATATTGAGGACCTCCGAGTTAAGACGTCGCTTACAATAGACTTCCTATATGATCCATATTTCCAGAAAAGTTTTTATTTTGAAACACATTTACGGACTAGAGCGGCTTAGCTTTCCGATGTTTTACAAACAATAAAACCGCATGAAGTTATTTCGATACTTAAAATATTAATTTCCATCGCGATCTGATTTCGCAACCTTTCTGTAATGTCAGTTTTACTCTGAAATGTTCATCACTCGAATTTTGATCCATAAATTTTAGTTCACATAAATTACGTTATAATGATCTGGTTGAAATATACAAAACAGTTCGTTCGCTGTAGTTGCTGCGTTGGTTTGAAGCGTTTAGCAGAAGCGCTATTATTACGTATACTAAAATTTTTAAAATGTAAATTGAATACTGTCGGCTCAAAGCCCGTGATAACCGTTCATCGGATTAGGAACGCAGCTTCGAAAATCATCTTTCGCAAGAGCTATTTTAAATAATCAAAAATTGTTAACTATATGGCCATAGAAATAACTTACGTAGTGAAGTTTAAAAGATCATACATTTTATCATACATGCCGGCAGGGGGTAGGGGGGTAACCCCCTGCGGTCCAGACCCTCCCCCCCCGAGGCCGACGAGTTTCGACGTAGTGCCTTAGTGCAAAAACTTGCGCAAATTGCGCTTGCTTGTTGCTAGAGGTGCATGTGCGGCCGTAAATTTGTGGAAAGCTTTTTTGTTCACGACGTCATTCCCTGACGTAAAAGTTAATCGAATTAATAATTATACTTATTTGTATACTAACTAGATATTTAGACATTGAATGTCTGCTATGGTCCACGGTGGACTAACCACGAACCCAGCACTAAAATAGCACTGGAACACTCCATTGCCGTAGGAGTCGCACCCGGTAGCTCAGCAGACAAAAGCCACGGGCAAGCTTTCTTATGCCACAGACCCATACCACATGAAATTGCTCAATTTTTACTTAGTTGTCATTTCATTTGTTTTTGAATTTGAGAGATTTCCTAGTTGAGAGATCAGTGATTGCTTAAATAATTTACAATTACAATGCAAATTATTACATACACAGAGATGCTTTGTTTAACTGTTCGTGTGAACGGAAATTATTAGCAATAAATTTATATTGTGAACGGCACTGCAATATTTAAATAGTCGCACGCTGGGTTGGGCCAAGACCTGGCATACGACATTGAAACATGATTTTGAGTAGAT
>JASANE010014434.1:0-17011 GCA_030248225.1 Trileptium ribeirensis
CCAATTTTGGGTGTAATCGTCCTAAAATATCCGTGACAGGGTCGGAACGACCCTGTTACACATATGTCAGTCTGTTCTATTACATTTATGTATGAGTAAACTTAGGCTGCGCCCCCTGCCATCCCATTTTTACACTGTGTGCAAAACCCTGTTAGCGAACAAATAATTCACTGTAATAGCTAAGTCCAAATTCAAAAATTTCCGTTCGAGAACGCAGAAGGACTGATTGTAAAACAGTGTAATTTCTGTTCGCTAACACAATGCACCTATTTGCTATTTGGCCACAAATTTGTTCCACAACACACAATGGGGCAACTAGCATTCCGCATTTTCTTCGTTACGCTAACACATTTCGTTTTATTATTGGTAATACATGTTGTTCGCGAACGTATAATATGATGTGCAGATGTTAAAATATTAATTGGGGGAATTTTCGTTCGATAATAAAATAACAATTTTCCAGTTCAAATGCCAAACGGTCATAAACCTGTTACTTAACGTTTTTGAAGTAAATGTTAATAGGCCTATTTTCTGTTCCTTAACATGTTGGTCCCGATGCCCAAAACCCGAATTTTATGTTCCATTTTACGTTGACGGATGGCTGGTACACCGAATAAGCGATCGCCAATGGGTAATGACAAAAATGATGGTAGGGGGCGCATCATAACTTTACTCATGCATTACATAATACGACAGGACTTCAGTCGATAATCCACTGCTCCGGTTTCTCATAATAGCTTTAATTTATTTCTCCAGTTTGTAACAGCAGCATATTCCCAATATTGTTTTTCACATGACACCAAAAGTGCAAGGTACTTCGTTGGCTACACAAAATTTTCCCGTAGACTAAAGTAACTGCAAAAATTTTTGTGTTATATATATTTAAAAGCTAAATCCTAATATAATTTTAATATACATAGGCTACATGTAGCTCCCCAAATCGCGGTAAAGGTTTAAAATTCCATCCGGCACTTGGCTACTTGCTAAAATTGTTCATTTAAATTTAATGCATTGATTTATTATTATTTTAAACACCACCGGAAAATATAATAAACATCTAACGATAAAAATTAGGCTATGTTAGATGAACTCTTGAGCTTTCACTTGTTATTTTCAAAATTTTCGTCAGAAATGCTGGTAGCAACAATTTGTCACAAATTTTTATTGTTGCTTTGTAAATATTATTTGTAACCGCAACAAATAATGTCTTTTTGTTGTAAATTAAATAATTCTGTTAAACGAAACGACATTACATGGGCAAAGGCGTTTGGCTACGCAAGTTGTACCACAAACCTCTGTAATTTCTAGGGTAACTAGATTTTACCGATTACTTTGTTACAGTATCATTAACATAAATTAATAGATTTACCTGCAGTGTTATCAAACCTTAATTAGGTAGAAAACTTTTTATAGTACCTACGCTGAAGGACACATATGCTACATTACAGTGCAGGCATTCATATATTTCTACCAAGACCCAATCTCATAGTGTGATACATCAATATACACTATAAAATCCTCGCAATCAGAAATCAAAATTGTAATTTTTTGATATATATTTAGCACGTGAATTTTCGTTATGTCACAGTGAGTTAGCGGCAACCAGGTCGAAGCTAGTGCATGCATATCCATCAGTACTGGAGCATGAGTACTTGAATAACACCATGATGCAAAATAAAGTGAGTCCAGATTCGTTATTGCAGATTGTGACTTGGGTTTCAGTAGAACAAATTGGCTCAGTTGGATGTTGCCTATTTTTGAAGTATAACGGTTATGCTTCAATGCTGCTGCAAAATTTTGCCCTTCGACTTTATTTTCATTTTTGTTTGTTCCCTCAAATTTTCTCAATGAAAGGTTATTTTTCGCAAAATTTATTAATATTATTTAGCGGAGTACCTCTTATATAAACTATAATGAGCGATAAATTAGTGGACTGATTGAAACGCATATCTTTTTGTGCTAATCTGGAAGCTTCCTTCGCATTACACGTAAAACGCATCAGAGGTTTCGGTTAGTACCATTACCAGAGCGTAATTCGTCAATTTTATAGATACCGGATTGATGTTCTTGCTGTTACATTTAGCTAACCATAGCGCTCTAAAAACATCTCCTTGTATTGACGAGCAAATATTTTTCTTCGTGGAAAAATATATATTTAGTATATTTTTTACAGTTGTGAAACAGTGCGAGGGAATGGATCGGCGCCAAAGGAAAAAGTCGTGAAAATTTCTTTTTGTATGTAGATGTCACTGATAACTCAGCTTCGGTTGGATCGACTTTGATAACATTTTTTATTCGGAAACAAAGGTGACAATAAACCCTTTAGTTCATGAGAGCAGCTGGGACCTCATCTTCCAGGTCGAAATGGAAAATTGGGTTTTAAGACTTCTTTTGGAAAATTTGGCCGTGCGAGTTGGAATATTTCGCTGCATATATCCCGCGACAAAGTCTTCGCATCGAAAAACATTGACCTCCACAGAATCAGCTGATCTAGATCTATAACTTTCCTGAAGAAGACTTTTATTTGTGGGAACACTCCCTTGGCCGCTGTGGGCCCCAATATGGTTTGTCGGGCTTTTGACAAAAATATAGATTTTCAAATTTGGGCATATTTTTGCGTGTTTTCCGCTACAACGTACCTCCATTAGGTGATCAAGCCCGTTAGATATGGCTTTGTTATATGGAGAGCAACATCAGCATACTATACCTTTTCACGTGGTTTCAGGGGATTTAAGGTTACTGAACTCTATTTTCTAAATGTCGTTTGTTTTAAATAGTTTAGTTTTTTATTGCGTGCAGAGCATTATAAATGCTCGGAGTATAAGTTTTTCGGTGAGCTAAAAACGATAGTTCGATTATCTAGAACCCAGCACTAATATTTCATGCCTTTTCAGATGTATTCAACATGTTTAGAACCGACGAACATGATTTCCAGAATATAGTCTGTCTGCCTTTGATTGGTTATCTATTCAAGAATGGTTCTTATAAAGGTACTTATGAACGCTGAAAACGATGGTTTAGTCATCTAGAGTCCAATAGGTATATTTCACGCATTTTCATTAAGTAGGTTGGAGCCAATGGACGACCCGATTCAGTATAGTCCGTTCAAGCGTGCAAATGATGAGCTAAACAAGATCAAAACTAAGCTATCAAAATTCAATAACCATACTTTTATAAGCTGACTGTGCATGGTAAGCAACTGCTTGTTTACCACGACTGGTAGCAAGGCGGAAAGGGACGAGCGCGGATAGTTTGCTCTGAGTACTGCAAAGGTTAAATTTGAGCTTCTTAGCTCCTAAAATAGATACACACTTGCATAAAATTTCTCATGTCCTACAATTTCTCAGGAAACTTATGAAGCTTCTCGTTTCCCAAAAATTTTCCTGATAATTTCATTAATATTGGGAAAAGGAACACCGGAACATTTACCAGGGATCATTGGGAAATTTCTCGTTAAAATAAATTTGTCGGAGAGTTTTGTGAAAAGAGAAACCATATGCACCCAGAAAAAATCCAAAAACTGAAAAAGTTTGATTTCACCTTTTCCGAAGTTTCGCTATGGATCCTGGTTTTACCGATTTCCAGAATTTATAAGGTTGACTTTTTTCCAGAATTTGCCAACGGTAATCTCTCAACAGCCCATTTTCTAAAATTTCTATGTAAGCAGCCACTGAAGTAAACAAAAATTGCTCCTGTGTCTATTTTACTTGAGACATATTTGTAAAAATTTTGTCACGTGGAATGGGAATCCCCTGCAGTAAACATGATCCCAGCTCATTAGACATATTTTATGTAGCCCCATACACACTGTAAGTGGTTGGCACGTTTTCAGGCCCTATAGGATTCAAATGGCATGCTGACAGTTATGATATTGCTCCAAAATCATCATCGCCAAGGATAAAGACAAAAACAATGTTTTCGACAAATGGTGAAGTTTTATTTGCCCGTATCATGTATGGCTTGCGAATGGTGTAGCTGTTTTAGCAGAAGTTTTAATGACACGTGTATCCGTCATAATGTAACATGATAGCGAACAGGTTAATTTGGCTCAACACTCTAGGATGTACGGTGCGAGACTTTCTGTGGTATACCTGCCGAAGTATAATCTAAATATTTTTCACAATGTAGAAACTGGATTAATTTCCTTTATTTTGGTCAAAATATAATTCAAAAGATTAAGTATTTACCCTCTATAGCTTTGAAAAAGCTAGATGTGTTTAACCAAAGTCATCGCATTGCTAGTAGCTTTATGAAGCGTACGCAAGGTACAATTGACACCACACAAGGTAGCTTTTTGCAAGTGAATAATGGGCCGACAACAAATTTGGCGCCACTGTTATAGAATTTTGTCAGTTATAGTACAAAGACTAGTGGTTTGTGTTTGCAACAATGCAGTGGAATTAGATTCCTGGCGTCAGCTTTCTGTTGCCAAAGATTGCACGATATACAAATTACTTCAGGGTGTACGAGGTACCATGAATTTAGCTATAGTGTATAATTGTACCTCAATACTTGTTCTATGTCACATTCGGAGGCCTGCCATTTTCAGAGGCCTCTGTAGTCAACTAGATATGCACTTGTTTCAGATTTACCATATCTTCAAATTTCCCGGGAAGCCTGAGAAATTTATCGATTCCCAAAAATATTACGGAAAATTTCGTTAATGCTGCGAAAAAAATTTGGGAAAAAATATATTAATTTACTGAAAAATTTTGGGAAAACATAAAATATGAGAACTCAGGAAAGGTTTAAAGGCGGAAAAGCCCTAACCTTGCCCATTCTCTGGTATGGTTGACCTGAAAGTGAATTAAACTGTTCCGGTGTGAACAATTTTTAAATCGCTTATACCGTTCTCAACTGACAAATTTTGTAGCCGCATCGGATCGTGCAGGTCTTGGTCTGTACCAATCTTCGAATATATATGCATATATTATATTGCGTTAATAGATGAGCTTTTCGATATATAATCGCCTGACAACCCATTAAAAGTGCCAAAAAGACTAAGACTATTCCAAAACAAATGACACGTGTGAAAGTTGTTTTTTCACAAAACTAAGGAATCCAGTATATCGAGACGCTTTTTCATATATATTATATAAAGAAACAAATTACAAATTAAAAAATTGATTGAAGAGTATACATTAGTATGTTAATCAGGGTGCTACATTCATATTTCTCAAAAAATGAATATCAGGGCTGTATTTTCAGTTAGTACAGCGTATTTCGTACCATACCATAAATTCGTGAACTTTGTGGGTACATATTGATGGTATTGCTATTAGATTTGGCTAACCATAGTGCTTAAACATCTTGTACTGACGTGCTAATATTTTTCTTCATGGAGGGAATATATATTAATTATATTCTTACAGTTGTGAAACAGAGCGAGGGAAGGGAGCAGAGTTTCCTGTGTCGGCGCCAAGGGGAGAAATTGTAAGCATTTCTTTTTTGTCACTGATAACTCATTTGCGGGTGTATAGATTTTGGTATAATTGTTTCCGATAGCAAATATGGTTATGATGTGGCCTTCAGTTGAACACAAATAGCTGCGATCCCATATTCCGTGACAAAATGGCGAAAACTTGTTTTAAGGGTTTTTTACCAAATTTGGCCCTGCGGGTAACCAGTGTTTCGTCTCAGCCCATATCTCTCGACAAAGACTTCGATCGAAAAACGGACACCACCACAAAAGAACATTGCTGAAGAACACTTTTTGTAGTATAACTCCGGCCGCTGCGGCCTTCAATATGGTTTGTCGACTCTGACAGAAATACAAATTTTTCACATTTCAGCATATAGTTGCGTGTTTTGCCTTACAACGTGTATATTTTGAATTATCTTAGGGTACGCTACATACGATGGTTTTCTTTATCTAGATTCCGACTTGGCTATGCTATATCTTTTCATGAGGTTTCGTGGGTTTCAAGGCCGGCGAACTGGATTTTCAAAATGTAGTCTGTTTTTATTTCTTTGGTTCTGTATTGCGTGCAGGGCTTCAAGGGTGGTCTATAGAGTTGGTTTTTCGACACGCTGAATACGCCGGTTTGGTTATCTAGAGCGCAGCACTAATATTTCATTTTTCATAAGCCTTCAATTTGTTTAAAGACGACGAACCCAATTTTCAGAACAAAATTTGTCTTCATTTGTTTGTTTATGCATTGCGTCAAATGCAGCAAAATTATCAATCTATAGATTTTTCTGAACGTTGAATACTATGATTGATTCTTAGTTAACTAGAGTCCCATACGTATATTTCATGCTTTGTCAGTAGCTTAGGAACCTGATCTAGAGTTTTTTCTGTCTTCAGTTGTGATGATATGTTGCTTTTGTGGCATTTTGAACGGTGTGTTTAGGTTTTTCGGTACGTTGAATACTATGCTATGATCATATAGAATTCAACTCGGGGGCTGAAGGTGGTTTGAGGGTGATTGTCGCGAACCCGATTTACCGAAAAAGTTGGTTTATGGACACTTGTCTGCTTATCCTTTGTTCTCTGTGCGTCAGATAAGCTATTATAGATTTTGTGAGCTGCATAATACGTGGAGAGTGTTAACTTCAATCAGACCAGCGTTATAAGGCTTTAGGCCTGGGTGTTAAAAATTTTCAGAGTGATATATACATAAAACACAAAGACTGTTAGAGGTGATTAACATAAAAACAATTATAAATGAAACCATGCTCAATCAGTTTCACCCTCGCTTGCGAGAAACTATTTCTAAAATTTTTGCTCATAGCCTTTTAACGCCCTAAATGATAAATGATGTCTATTCGAGATTACGGTTATCACTAGCCGCCACCAATACCATGTGAAGACATAGTGTAAGCCTGAGCATTAGGGAAAGGTTAAGGCTTAACTAAGCGTTAAGACTAAGCAGATGGCATCCTATATATAGTATGGGTATTGCTTGAGACACATATTTAAAAGGGCTTTGAGCGTTGCGGCTAAAAAAGCAAAAATGTCCAGTATGTACATGATTTCACGCAGTGTTGTTCTTTTGCTTGCTTTGCTAGGAGTCTTAACGATTCCACCAATCACTCTGAAATAGATCATTCTGGCACCTAGCTACCTAACGTTACTCAACCCAGGGATAGTTTGTAACTACCTATAATTCTTCATCAGGCTTGAAATGCAAGCTAATTCAATTCGTAAATGGCTAATCAAAATTTATTATATATACCATATATTTAATCACGAATCGGTTTGCCGCATATTTAACGTCTTAACTCCAATATTTGTTCGATCTTCGTATTTTGAAGCATTTTACGTACTACTAAATTTGCCGTGTATTGCCCGATGGCAGGCGTGTTGTTGTTGTCTAGCTGTACAGAGACCGTACTTTGCAGATTGAAATCACTGCATGCTTGCGGGTGAGGTGATTCTTCCTGATACTGATTTAAAGCAAGAAACATTGCGCGAGAAATCCTGCGTTAGTGGTCGTTTAGGATATTATATACGAACATTGTAGGTAAATTGAATTTTGAGATTTATGATTGCGTTATGTAAAGAAACGTGTTTAATGAATAAACAAGCTGTGTTGCCTAAAAGTACCAATGAACAGACCAGAAAATTTGCTTCTGCATGAAATATAAAGAGATGTGTTTTCAAGCGCCACAAAGGATAGACCAAAATGAGCTACCAGGCAATCGTGCGTCAACTACTATTCTCACGGGTCTCGGTACTAGTATACCAATAGATATGGCTCAAAAGCAGTATCGATAAGAATTACGTGCTTACTTGTACCAACTGCCGGTCCTGCTACCAGACCATCCTGAAGCTAACATTTTATTTGTTACGATAAACGACGTTCTACGGAATTCTGATCCTTTTTACGTTTTGAAATATCGTGATTAATTTGCAGGCTTAGTGTTAGCAGTAATTGACTAGGTATATAAGTAACTGTATTGCAATTAATTTCTCCAAATGTCGCACAATCTCGCTTAATCACGATAACCAGAACATGACAGTATACCATATAAATATTTCGTAAGTTAATAGGTATGTTTTGCAAGGGAAAAACTACCATAAACGTACCCGAGACGATAGTCCAGCTCTTTATTAATACACAGACAAGACATGGTTTAGACAAGGCAATGTGCGACTCAGCGAAAGAAACCCGCCAAATTTACTTTTCTACTATGAGCTTTCCATGCTGAGCCGAGCCGAGAAAAACTGGTAACGCGCCGCAGCGAAATTTGAAATTTTCGAGCCGATTCACAATTAAGTCCGATCGACCCGAGTTGGACTAAATTTGAATCGAGCCTGAAAAATTTGGCTCGTTCTCACCTCTACCATATACATGTCTTATATAGTGACATGCGTATATTGATGATTTTGCAATTGCTTGTTATCAATCGCATATTGCATCACTGATTGTCATGACTTCACCTTAAAAATGACGAGTATCACAGACATATAAAAGTTAAGTGAGGTTGTTAAGCCAGCTGCCTCAGCATCTAGTAAATTTTTGAGCGTGATTTATCGTCAAAACATGTTAATAGTTTCTTATTTGTATACTAAATGCTGATAGTTTGCAAGCAGATAGCGGGTTCGAGGTTTAGGGTACTAACACGTGGCTTATCCGATAGCACTATCTCTTTAGGTGCATACATCTAAGTTGTTTGTTTAATAAAGTCAGTTCACGATCGCAAGAGCGATGAACGCACTCTGAAATACAGCAACACAAAAATACTGTTCGCGGGCACTATTTTGAGATTTAGCATTGCAATTTGGTGATGGGGAACACATTAAAAAGCGATTACCAATTACGGTATTTTATACACTATAATACATAGACCGCAAACATAGCTGTCTGAGTTCATTTGATGAAAACCGATGAGCGTACAAAATGAATAAATGTACGCGTACACCAATTCTGTTCGTTCACTAAACTGTGAATTCCTACCGCTGAAATGTAAATGTGAATTTTTGCAGGATTTACTTCCAAATTTTGACAAAAGAACAACAATATACGCGTCTAAGCGAATTCATGCAGAAGTATCGTTGTTATGGCTATTCAAACCGTAGTGATAAAGAAACAAAATATTCAAATACTGATTAATAGAGCAAAGGTCGGCTCAGTGGTTACAGCAGACTCGCGCAAAGATCTAAAGTCACGCGTTGTAATTTCGAACACCACCTTAATCGACAGTTTTGATGTCCTGGACTAATAGATTAGACGCAAATTTATGTACATCAAATAACTTCAGCCACGATCAACATCTATCAAATCATGAACCATACAGTTAATATATAGTAATAATAGGAAAACAGTAATAATTTTTTGCATATTTTAACGAAATAGAGTCTTACATGTCAGTAACATTCGTTGCTCGAAAAATCTTCCATGGGTCTAGAAAACCTTTTAACACCTGGTGCACTGGTCTTGTTCCCTGATGTTAAATTGACCCACCCTGTGCAGTACAGTATTGAGCTTGCTGGTTGCGTATGTTAGCACATGCGTTCCTATTTGCGCGCGGTATGAGGTTCCTTGAAGAAACAAGTAATATTTTCTAGAAAGATCTACTGTCTGTGTACGTCGCTTTCAGTCTTCGAGGGATACCTTACTTTTTCCGCCTATTTCTTATTGTATGATGCATAAATGAATTAAGGCATGACAGCAGGTCATCAACTGCCGTCACGCTTACCTTAATTAATTTCACTGAGCTTTTCACTCTACATAAATCTAGAAGAACCGCTTAGCCTTGTCGTTATAATACTCGGAACCTCTACAACCGTTGAAGTCCACTACTCAGCTGTACATTTACTTGAGAAAATTCATTAAACACAATTTTCTACTGCTAAAGTTATATTTCTGGCAGATGGTGTAACCATTGGCGTGGCTAATGTGTAAATATATCTAGAAATATGCTGTAAAAATACATATGCTTGTTAATACTCATACTAAAACAGTTCAAACGACTATTTATAGCACCACCGTCTCGAAAGACGGTGGTGAAAAATGCCCTAGTCCGGTTAAAAACAAGTTAATACATACACTTAAAAGTAAATAATGTATTTTTCTTTGCAAAATAAAAATATGTCGCCTAAAAACAATAAACTCAATCAATAAACGGAAAATTTCGTAATTTCAGATTTTTCGAAATGTTGTGCTAATAATAGTGTTAACCAGTGATGAAACCGAGTTATAAGATCGCCGAGTCACCGGGTCATTTCGTGTCAAATCTGTGGCCGGGTTACAGGGACACCAACTAACTGATCATGTCTGATTTTAAGCCGAAAGTACCCTACTTTGAACTCTACCCACCATAACTGACCAGTGTTTTGTCTTGCTTTTTATCTGCTCATTCCTTCCGCAGCGACGCACCAGCAACTCAAGTGAACATATGCCAAGTGCTCCGCCGACGGTTACTCTAAATTAGCAATAATAAGCCGTTTTCGTCCAGAAGCGTGGAATGTTTGCAGACGGGTTTTGGAGTTACATTGTTGGGTACGTTCATGCCATGCAACCCGAAAACAAAATTAAAATCTCTGTACTACGTGTTTCTTTTTACATCGGCTTCATATGCAACTACTTCCAAGCTCACAATTGCCATACAAACGACTTTTATATATGACAAGGCTACTTCCAAGATACAGAAAATGGCCTATATTTTATTTGAACACTTATATTTGTTCAGTACTGTGCCTCTGGCTATCGAAAACAGAAATATAATCCCTCTACATCGTTCTGTCTTTTTGAACCTGCCATACCTAGATTTATTCAACTGTTCAATTGAATATCTGTTCAATTGTTTTGCAACACTTTTCTTTGTACAAGTTCGCAGATTATTCATTGGTGGATTTGGAAAAAAGCGTAATCACTGATGTTAGGCAATGGCCGTCTTAGAAGCCAAACTGGTCACGGCCGTCCGACGGTGTAAAGGCCGATCGACGGAACAACACTGGCCGGATGGCTCCCACGAAGTCACTCTTATTACGATACGAAATTAAAGCGTCAGTATTTATTCCAACACTTTGATCGACTTGCATATGGAGGTTTTAAACGGAGTACAGTGCAACGACTAAAGTGCAGAATTCTACTCCTAACCCAAAACTGTACTGTATTTAGGGCAACAACAGGCTTTGAGGTATATCATCAAACATTGACACATAGTTAAAAATATACATATGTGTTTTATACTAGATGACATTAACTGTGCTGGGCAGCGGCTGGAAGTTTCGTCGACCCGCTAGTAAGTCGGCCGGTGACTATAACGGGTGGTGTATAACAGTACTGCAGTCTTCTCCAAAATTAATTTCGCAAAATATTTGTGATACTTTCTGATGTATGTAATTGTGATATTTGCTACATAGTTTACATGTGAACATGCAACACTTTTTACGCTGCAATTTATATTACAGTGTTGCAAATAGTAAGTACTTGATTTATCCCAACCACCTGCCAAATGCACCTTACATTTTGGAACAATCCCAATACCGACGGCAGTTACCTCGTAGAAAAACCTACCACCCGGGAATTCCAGGCTATACTAGCCTATCCGGCCGGCCTGAACACCGTGCTTCACGGCCGCCCGGAATACCAGCCTACTCGCGAGGCGGGAATACCGGCTCTCCCAGAGGTTCTGTCTTGGCTTAATTTCTGACCTCGTAAGCCACTTCCCAATTTCGACAAATGCCACAGTTACACCTCCCTGATTTCCTGATTGTTTATTTTTCAGTTTAATCGAATAACAAAAACTTTCTGCTCATTATTTCTATGTTCCGAGTATTACAATTCCTAGGTACAATAAATTCGCTGTTACCCACACTGTCATATTCCAAAATGCCAATATTCCAGATTACATAAATTTCGAAATTTTCAAGAATCTTAATTTCCCAATTAACCAAATTACAGGTTCCTGAAATTCGGACATTTCCAAAATTTCTGATTTCAAAATTCACTGCTTTACATAACTCCGAAACTCCCAGGTTCCTAAATTACACAAACATGTAGCTTCCCAAGTTGAAATACTCCGACCGTCTCAATTTCTGATACTACCTAAAGGCTAAAATGTCCTAATTCCAAGGTTCATTAAATTTTCAGATTCCAAATTTCGCGAATTCCCTAAATTTCGACATTTTCAAAATTCCCATATTCCAAAATTCCTAAATTCCTTAAATTCGAACATTTTCAAAATTCCCAGATTCCAACGTTCTCAGGCTCCCAAATTCCTAGGTTCCTTAGATTCGAACATTTCTGAAATTCCCTAATTTCGTTTTATTAGATTCTTACACTGCCTAAATGTTATCAAATTCCCGGAAGTTGGGAATTTTGAGTTTATGAAATTCCAGGAGTTTGGGAAGCCCCTCAGAGTTACCTTGGCACAAAACGGAGTCGACCAGTGAAATTCTCCGGAAGTTTGGTAGTGTAACAAACTCATTATAAAAGGGATTGTTACCTTCGTCGAGCAAATAGACCATGACGGCAACATATACCACGTTCCGTTGATATATTGTGCTGAAGCACCGATGATGGTCCAATTTGCCGTCGCCCATGACGGAATGCTGTAACGACCTTCTATGATATTGTCGTTGCGCAACTGCGATTTGGCATTGTCTCACTGCCATTGTTGATTGAGTAGAATTGGCTGTGCCATTGCTTCAATGCTGGTGGCTGTCCAATCGTCAATGAATGGGGTTGGGCTGAACACAATAAAACGGCCCACGGGCCTACTGCCGTCCACAATAATGTGGCATGCTGGAAAATAAACAAATAAGTAAATGAAAAAATTTAATAGTTTGAAAAATGGTGGATGTTATATATTAAACAGAACCGGATCCCTCATATTGACTAGGATCGACCTCTACATTTTCAATGTTGTTGTTATCGGCATACCTCTATAAACAATAACGTTTTAACGTTTTTCAACAGGATAAATCATTGTGATTGCTTGACACAAAAGTTTGCCAGAAGGTAGGCGCCACAGTGGAGACTTGCTTTTGCCGTCACTGCCACGATGGGGTTGATGAATGTGCCCAATCTTCCACTGGACTCGTGGTAAATTGTCCTTAATGATAACCGCAACGCCGTCCCGAGTAACAATGTTACTTGAATTAGAGGTTCCTAACTTAGGTGATCGATGATCCTGTATCGAAGATACTCATTGTGCTAGGATTACCGAAAATAAATTAGTCGTTTTTGACACCTCGACCAATGCTCTAGTAATTTCTTACCAGTTTTCCCAAGATGACCATCCCGAATGTTATCACCCGCATCAAAATTAGGTAAAGCTTAGTCTACCCTGTTTTGCTAAAATCGCAGAGCTAGTAGAGGTTCACCAACGTCCTTGCTTGCGGAAACCACCGGCCGGAATTAATTATAGTGGCCATTTCCGTGATGACAGTTTGGAGTTCCATCGTAGTTAGTCACCGTCGGCAAATTGATTTACGCAGGGAGCGGTTCACCGAACCGACCATTCTTTCGTACAAACCGCCCATGCACGGTTCCACCTCCGTGATAAAGCGTCAACTGATACTGACCGAAATTAAGTATTCTTGAACAGCAGTGTCACGCATCTCCTGACAAAGTGCCTTACTGACCAGCTTGAAATGCTTGACGTTATTGGATACGACAGTGGTTGGAGCGCCATACAACGCTGCAAATCGTCGAAGCGACAGCAGGAACTGCTCGGACGTGGCGTCAGTTACCACCTCCAAATGAACTACTCTTGTGAAAGCGAAAGTTAAAAGATGAAGATCCATACTGCATCGTTGCCGTCGGTGTCTATCAGCAATAGACCCAAGTAGTCAATCCCAATGTATTGGAAGGAGAATACTTCGCCACGCAGAACCATTGAAGTGGTGGACTTTCCGGTACCTTGAACGGATCAGATTCTGCACGACAACAGTTGGGACAATTCGGCAGAACCCTTCGAACCTTGGAAAGTCTGCTTGGAATCCAATAATCTAGTCGGATTTGAGCCAATGTCTGCCGAGCACCAGTATGGTGGAGGCGGTCGTGGTAATGAGTATTGACCAAGTTTTTGAATTTGTGAGTTTTCGGCAGGAGTTTAAAATTTTTGGCTTCGTCAGACATCGTAGCCCATTCCAGCCGTCCTCGGCAACGCAAAATTCTTGACTCATTTTTGTAGAGACCAAGATATCGAACAACAGTGGGTGTCGAATTAGCCAAGCTGTCGTTGAATTCCGCTTATGGTATCCATAGTGATTCGCCTGTCCAATTTCTGTTGTCGTTAGATTACATCGGTCTTTGCGATCGGATTTCTAGCATTTCTCGATGAATATCATGACCGAAAGAAGTCACGCTAAGCTATCGATGCAAAGTGCAGAACTTTGTGATGTAGATGATGTTGCCAATATTCAGTAGTGCTTCGCCAACCGTAGCCTTAGTAACGGACAGTTGACCACTCTGTTCGCAGCTATAATGTGTGTCATCACATGAGCCTATGTCATTTTCAGGCCAAAATTCTTCCAAATTTATAGGTATTTGACCCGTGCCACTAAAAGATCACTATGACAAAGGACGCCCAGTTCAACTCCACAAAATGGAAGGTCTGCCGCATTAAAGGATGTCGGTACGTAGCGGTATATTATGTTGTTACTACAGTTTAAACTAGTTCACACGATTGCAGATGAAGACGAGTATTATTTTTGATGACTGTATCCACCGCAAGACACATTTAGAGCCAGTCCAAATTAAACATCGATCAATGTTCATCCGCAATTACTGAATCGAAAATTTCACCTGTCTGCAACCCGCTACGGCTGTCATCAACTGAAATTAATACACTTTTTAATGGAACCAACCTGATTTTAGTAAAAACAATATTGATTGTTGATTGGCCCACTTCGTCAATGAATTTTAATGCGCGAGTAAACTTAAAATGACCCCGGTAACCATCCTATTTTGTATTTTTGGATAAAGTTTGTTACATAACGCTTTTTCAATTGAAATTCGGCGAAAACTGTTCGCCTTAAACGCAGCGCTCGCGATTAAAATCTAACCATTTTGTGTTCGCGAAAATTGATGTAAAATGACCCAAATGTTTGAGAACAAAAATTTGTCGATTTGATGGTGACATCACTTTTGAATTAAATTTCTTCGCGAACACTGTATAATCCAAATTTAATTGATAATACATTAGAGAACAGAATTTCTGCAAACTGAAAAATTCTTGAAAACTTGAAAAAAGCAAAATTCTGTTCGAACACAAGGTCTAATTTCTGGAACTTGCATTTGATTTTGCTAATTTTCGGTTAGCGAAAAGCCGAATGAAATTAAGCCTGTTTTCCGTAACAAGGGTTTGCGGTTCGATGTAGTTAATGACAGAACAGGGTGATTGGCGGGGTCACATTAAGTTTAGTCACGCATAAATGGCAGACGCCAGCATAGGACCTTATTGGCGCGTGATTGAAGCAATGGATAACTGACGAGTTTGTAATATCATGTGCGAGCTGCCGAATGGTGACGTTGTTATTGCTTGCTAGGTCTACATTAATTAACTGGAATTCATCGACCACATCCACCGTAAGCTGTTCATCCCATTGAGGTTGCTGTCGCCAAGCCTCTTGTATAAGCTACTTTTCACGAATAACGACCGCAGAAACCAAACCGCATGGATTGAAAGCACTGGATACTACTTGCAATATATGGCAATTAGTTTCAACGTCCAAGCCTCTAACGGCACCACTACAGGCGATAGTGTCATTTGTAGTGTCTCACTTTAAGGCCGAGAACCTTCGGCACTCTTACGACCCCCTATTAACATCCGATATACGAGAGATGAACTGCGGCGAATTCAAGTACCATTTACGCACGTTCATTGATATGGTGAAAACGTAGTTTCGACTAGCCATAGTAGCTGATACCGTCGTCCACTGTCTCTCGACGGCCCATGATGCTGTCGACGTGCAGGTTCCCACTTATATCAGCGGTAACCTGTGACGTTTGGTGATTTGGGTAGTGACGAATTGTGGCGGTCAGTAAGAAGGGACTTGTGATGATCCCGACTGGCACTCGTACAAATTGGTAAATTTGTGAATTGTTGGAAAATACGCTTGCAATATGTCCTTGAGCCACAAAACGCGAGCCTGAACGGCGGCCTCCAGAAACGCCTTTTATACACGATAGCAAATGCTCAAAAACAGAGCCGGAGGATCATGCCTCACAAATCCTGAATGGTAACCGGTCCTCGCAAAAGACAGTCATTGAGGCTCAGCAGCTGTCCAGACGCCTTCGTCCAAGTGTCATACACGATTCGAAGTTTTGTTGTTGTCTTGTTTTCACGCACCACACAGTGATGTGAAATATAAAGGATGTTGTTGCTGTTGATTGGTTGTGGACCCGCTGAATCACACCCTTTTCGAGATGATCCTAAATTGGTTTGTTGTATTCTGCAAGGATTTTCGGTTTATCTTTCAGCTCCTTCATCAAGGAGCTAGTCGACCAAGAGCCAATCCATAGTTGCTGGGAAGGTCAGGGTGTACATCTTCTCTGCACTCACGCCCAAGTTACCTCATGTCTACTGTCGATAATTCTGACGTTGTCGTTGAAGGTTGTTACGGGGCGATCGTCATCATGTTGATACGGATCATCGGTAACACCGCTATCTTCCAACTTCTAGAAGCGCTCTATATTAGTGTTTCTGGTTACCTGATCACGGCATAAAAATGTGACGGCGGATGATTGGACGATTTCAACAAAAGGAACTTTTCCTGTGACAATGTAGCCAAGTTTGGAACTGAGGAGTATTGTACCGTTGCTCAGTGTGATGCGTTCGTCGCCAACGAATTCGTAGTAGTGGTCCGCATCAACCAACTCGTCGATTCGTACATGTTTTAATTTGTTGTATGGTCGATCGGCCAACAGAAGCTGTGATAACATTGGGCAACGGCTGGTCAATAGCGGGTACGGCTATACCTGACATGTGATTACCTCAGTTACAATGGTCAGTTGAAGAATCGTCAATAGTTGCAATGACGAGGTCGGCCTTCGGGCAGCTTTCTGTAGTTCATTTGGTCAATTTAACATGACCGCCTGCTTGGTAACCC
>JASANE010014436.1:0-57233 GCA_030248225.1 Trileptium ribeirensis
GAACATGGAGGGTTTCGGCCAAGTGAGAAGGGGACGGACATGGGAAAAAATTTCACGAACATGGGTGGATTTGGAAAGTGTGGACTCCGCTCACCCCACCAGTGTGGACAGGCCAGCATTGTCATACTACTTACGTAAATTGGTTGGCGAGGAAACTTCAGTATTCTGTGCTTCTTTATCTCTTTGCAAACAACTCATGAGAACCTGAAATTGCAAATACCTATTTATACTCTACAAAAAAAGAAACTATTATTAAATGTCTCTAAATAAAAATCATTAAATAAATTAAAACTCCTATGATGGCGAAGCATTGATGCGAAAAAATGATGGCAATCACTGCGTAGCGCTGGTAGAAGAAGCAAACGAGAAAACAATAATATATAATGCTGAACCTCAGCCAGGTTATAAAAATGTACAATAGTCACGGTCAAAAATTAGTGCCGTCAAAACCTCAGGGAATCACAATCAATCCAATTTTTTTCTAATACTAACCCTCAGCCAAATTATAAAAATGTTGTACAACAGTCACGGTCAGAAATTAGTGCCATCAAAACCTCACGGAATCACAATCAATCCAACCTTTTTCTACTGGAATTTCTCGACGTCGTTTATTCGAAAAAAAATCAACTCAAACTTCGATCGATTTATTTCAGTTATCTCTGACAATTATAGTGACTGTAGCTCTAGTAATCCCGTGAATTTGGAACGGATAATTCAATGTTTGCATGACATTCGTTCGGGAAATTATTTTAAATTTTATTTGATATTGTTTGAAATTTGTTTTTTTTAATTTATTCGGGAAATGTCTGAAATTGTTCTGCTGGCAAAGAAATTGTGTTCCTTCTCAGCGTTCTCTAATTTGTGCAGAACAAGACAGTTGTATCGCAGGTACTAGTAGCGCTACGTGACATCAAACATAAAAGATAGCAGACGAGTGTAGAAAACGATGGCAGTTCGTAGAAGCAGCTGATTTTTCAGCCGCTTCAATTTTATCGACACAAAATAAGTGAATTTATCGCGTCTCTTCAACACATGCAGTTCCAGCATTATAATACTAATTAGAAATGTATGTATGCTGTTTGTTTGACGCTTTGAAATTTTGTTAAACGGTGTCCCAGATTAGTTTAAAATTTTCATCGAGCTTTTATAAAATTTGTCGGGCAGTTGTTCAAGACTTGTTCGCATAACAATTTTTGTTCCATTTCGTTTCTATGTTCATTCGAAACACGACAGTCATTTACTGTGAGTACTGCAGTTCGTTCTAGCCGTCACCAGGTAAGCGACAATGCCGATTTGCATGGAATCAATTCTTCACGAAAAATACACCGCATTATTACTATTATCTATACACGATCGTACTGCAACAACACTCAGAAATAAACCCAAACCCATGAAAAAATTCGCAAACGGTTTGCGAAGAAAACTAATACAGTTGTGTATGCAGTACAGGCCAGAAATCGAAACAATCTTATAACGCTGTTTGCTTCATGTTTATTTCGTTTCCAAAGGATGGCAGTCATTTCTGGCCCGTGATGTGTGATAAATTAATATGAATGCATGTAAATGAACACCTACATTCGTGGCCACAAATAAGTGCAATCGAAAACGATCGAAATCACAATCCATTGAAATTTCGTTTAATCGCAATCGATCGAAATTTCGACCGATAATTTTACCCTTAATTATGGCGGTTATTGTAGATTCATTTACAACAATGTTTCCAATTAGACCAAATAAAACAAATTATATGCAGTGTATGCATATACAGTACCCGAAAGAAATGAGTACTGTTCGTTTGGTGTTCGATAAATTCTAAATTTATTTCAAATGGTTAGATTTTGTTCGACACGTGTTTCGGAATTTTGGCCCTTTTTATAAATTTTTCAGAGATTCGTTCAAAGATTTTCAGAGAAAAAATTTTGTTTGTTTTCCGATCGATACTCGTTTGCTCGAAAGGTGGCAGTCATTTCTGGCGAGTACATTACAATTAAACTGAATTATAAAATTATTCTTTAAACTCAAACTTGTAACAAAAAACTTGACCAGAACTGAAAAATTTTCTTCTCAATATAGTGAAATATATAACTGCTAATACTACACTATAGTTCATAAACAACAGGGCATCGAACAATGTCAAATTAGCAATGTTCGTTCGAAAAAGTTTAAACTTGTGTTCGAAATTTTGTCTTTCGTTAAAGGGCTGTTCGTAATGTTTAGTGCGTTGTTTTTAAGAGTATGTTCGATTGCCGTCCGCACATAGTTGGAAATGCGTCCGATAATAATAACTGCTCCCAAACAATTAAATTTTGTTTCATTTTTGCTCGGTGTTCGTTCGTTCCAAAGTCGCCAGACATTTCGGGCTAGCACTGTGTTAGTCTCTTACATTAGTGGACGTTTGTTTCTTCAATCTCGCAGCAGTACACTTGTTCGGCCAATAGTGCTTCTCCTTATGTTTTGTAGTCTCCGACTCGCCATTTAACTCAATGCCTTTTTGTTTATTCTGTCGTTTAGCCGCTTTTCTCATACGTTCCTTTTCCACTATTGGATCAATACCGGTCGATAATATCAGGCTTTGTTGAAACAAATCCACATTGGCAAAGTATAACGGTGCATCAAATCGAAATATTTTGATACCGGGAATTTGATGGCACTAGAACATCACAATAATTATTATTTGTATTCTATATAGTACTGTATATATAAATTATAATAAAACTGGAAGCGGGCAAACGTGAACATTTATAATTGGAAATTCAGGGTTTTTTCTTTTTTCGGAGCGTGCAATAGTTTGTGCATTCTCAAATTTCAGTGTGCAAAATCAAAAAGTTGCTCGAAACCTCCAGTCATGTCTTCATTCATATATATGCATTGTATACGATGCCACGTTTATGTACGCGAATTTTTGTACGTAGACTAATAAAAGTCTTAGAATAAGCGTTTTATAAATTCGGCGTATAATTTCAATTGGTAATTTCGTCACTCGCACAAAACGAGACTTGCTGCCACGTCAAGCGGCTAACATTGGAGTATTTTCTACTGACATGTCTTTCAAACCAAAAGAAATTTATTTGGCATTTAAATTCTTACCGCGCTGCAGTCGGTAAGATATGAAGCAGACAAGGCATTTCGTCTAAGATTGTATATTGACTGGAGAGTTTGAGCCAACGATTCAGTCGGCAAAATGTCTGAAGAACAATGTATAGCAGCACAGCCGAAACTTAATTTAATACACCAGAGTCGTGAAGTCGTGCTTTGAAGGTTGAGGTGGAAGGCGCCTCAACCACGACGTATGCCGGTAAAGAGTTCCAGCTTCTGATTACACGATGAGTGAAGAAATTGTTTCTACAATTAAGCCTTGTTGTTGTGGGAAATGATTTCAAAGTAAGGTGGTGGCCGTGTCTCGTTGTTTTGTCAGTCAACGCGAACATGTTGCTCCAATCATAATCAACTTGATTTGTCATCATTTTGTGAAGCATAATCAGATCGTGACGAAGGCGACGTTGTTTTAATGTTTGAAGTTGGAGATATTCCAAGCGCTGCGGATAAGGCATTTGCCAGCACGGTCGATATAGCTTAGATGCACGACGTTGGATGTTTTCCAGTTTGTAAACAGCAGCTATGTGTTGCGGATTAAAAGCTGAACTTGCGAATTCTAGTTTTGATTTAACCAAAGAGTAATATACCGCCTTAAATGATTCACAACTCCAATATCGAAATGATCGAGATATAAACGCCAGGAGCTTATTGGTGTTTGCCGTAATGCTACTGCAATGATCATGAAATTTGAGGTTAGTGGACACAAGAACGCCCAAATCCTTCATCACCGATTTATCAGCTATGTTGCTGTTCTGAAGCGAATATACAGCTCTAGGATTACGGCTGCCGAAATGAAGACATGCAGATTTACTGACATTGAAGTCAAGAAGCCATGTAGTTGCGTATAATTCCAGTGAGTGCAAGTCTCGCTGCAATGCTTCAATGTCAGTAGATTCCCGTCTTTTACAAATTCACTTCAGTATTTTAGTATAGTCTGCAAAAAGCCACGCTTGTGAGTGTGATAAACAGTCGTGGAGGACGTTGATGTAGTATCAGAAAGAAAATTGGTTCAAGGATGCTTCCTTGCGAGACACCCGAAAGGACACGCAAATTAGACGACTTGGAACCATTAACTACAACTTGTTGAGTACGATTAGCAAGAAAACATGCGATCCAGTTAAGGAGATTACCCGTGATGCCGTATGATGTAAATTTGGTTAGCAACCGCTGGTGGGAAACCCTATCGAACGCTTTTCTAAGATCGAGGTATACAACGACTACGCAGTCACCACTATCCACAATTTGAGTAACGACATTTAAATAGTCAAGCAATGGGGTTTCGCACGTTCGGCCAGTAATAAATCCGAATTTAAAAAATTCTCAAAAAATTCAGTGTGCAAAAGCTTGTACAGTTACAATAATTAGAATTAAGTGCTTATAAAATCGAACGCAGACGAAATCGAACAAAAACGGAATCGATCGATCTTCGTTTAAACGAAAAAAACATTTTTTATTAAAATATTTTTTATTTCAACACAATCGAAATTTGTTTTATAAAATTTTTATTTTTAATTTGACGCAATCGAAATTTGTTAACTTAATCGAATTTCGTTTTAACGATCGATTTTCGTTTAAACCCAAACGATCAAAATCGAACGAAACTTCGATCGATTTTTGAGCACTTAATTCTGATCGTAACTGTACATTCTGAAATTATTGAGGTGTGCGTTCTCAAATTTTAGTGCGCAAATACACAGGATTTTGGATAAAAAACCTGAATGGAATACAGTACTCGCCAAAAATGACCGTCGCATTTTGAGTGAGTGGCTTGCACGAGATTTCGAAACTATTAAAATTAAATTAAAGTTAAATTCTATTTTAAAACAAATTTCTTTCGCGCAAGCAACGGACATTTTTGGCGGGTACCGTGTCTTTACTCAAGAAGAATCTTGAATCGTCAAAACCACGGATATACCACATCTACCGAATTAGTGACCTAATATCGTATCCATTTCAGTGGGTCTAATTTCAGGAAGAAGTTAATTTTTATGTGAAACATTGTGTTGAAATATTGATTAAAGCTAACCACAAAATACGCCTTGCTAACAAATCAATTAAATGAATGCGGCATGACCACCGTATGGAATACACGACAACGTTTTTATTAATGTAAACCTTAAACATTCTATTTTCAAGTCGATAATTTATTATAATCAATGGCGAATAGTCACGGGCATAATTATTGTGCAAAACACCATATACACAGATTGACTCAGCTCCATTCGGCCGCATCTGCGTCCAATCGCAAGCACATAGACGGAAGAATGTCTGTTCTGACACACTTTGCTTTGACCACGGCTACACATTATTACGAACTGTATCCGACAGTGCTTTATACGAAACATACACGGACATACAACCAACGTATAAAACTAATCACTTTTTCCGCAAAAACGATATTTGGTCGGAAACAGCGGTATATTACACAGATCGGAAACAGCGTTAAATTAAACGAACTATTTATATGAAAATAAACGTATTTCTATTTTATTTCGTCGTAAATACGCAGCTGTCTCAAAACATAGTTTTATTTTAACAGTTTGAAACGTCGAATCTTATAAAACGATATAAATAGCAGCAACTTACAAAGGAGCTGAATATCAACCACATTGCTTGATTAGTTAAAGCGATATACCTGTCTAGTTCCTAATTAGGGACTCACAATGTACACGACTGCTGGCTTTCCAAAACTGCCTCCACAGTGACCTGAGGGAACCGAATTGGGGAAACCACAGACCGAATTGGTGATACCTGGGGGGGCGACAAATTCCGCTTCCCCAGGTCGAACTGGGGGAACTCCAACTGAACTGGGGACTGGACTACGCGGAAACGGCATAAATGGCCGACTCATAGTAAACATACAATAATAATGCATAATGAAATACCATAAACTGACGGCAATTATGGTGTTTTTAGCGCAATGGCAAAAATTTTAGAGATTTTTTAGTTCCATAAGGAAAAATTGACATATTTTTTGCCTCGCAGAGAACAAATTGGCCTATTTTTAGTCGTGAAGAAAACTACAAGGGGCGCTGAACTAGGGCAAGCCAAAACTACATATGGGCTCAATTGGGGGCACCTGGGAGGGATGTCAAAATGAGGCTACCTGGGTATGTTAGCTCACAACCAGGAGATCTATTAACTTTGACCTCGGGGATTTCGAGTTTTTTATATTCGACTGTCGTGAACTTTGCATTTTCCCTGCCACTAACACATTCTTAATCTGATTTCAGCCAGGAATGATGAATTATAAATTAATCATAATATCTGATCTGAAAAATAATGACCTTCCAACATGATTAACCCCGACTTGTGTCCACAAATGGGGTCAGAACTGACACCGGCTTTGGAGGAGTTTCGGAACCCCAACGTCCTATATAGCCACCTTTTGCGACTCACAGATCTGCTCGATAGAACGACACCATTAACACCAATATAGCTCCTAAGCTTACTGAAATATTAACGTTTCCTTGTATTTTGGGTCTCGGTCCAATAGAAGCCCATTTTGAACCAACCATACTGAGTAAAAAGTAACATTAGCAACACACCGTGTAGCTACCGTATAGAGGATGAATTGCTCTAATGATACCAATAATACCCATCCATATACAATACTCGCCAGAAATGACTGTTATTCGTTCGATGTTCGCTTGAAGTTCGTTCGATGATTTCAAAATTTTGTTCGAAATGCGTTCTAATTTTGCTCGAGACGTGTTCGAAACTTTGGAGCGGTTTTTAAATTTGTTTGAGAACTGTTCAAAGTTCAAGAGTAAGCAAATTTTGTTCGGTCTTCGTTCGTTCGAACGATGACACTCATTTCTGGGAAGTACTGTAGCTCGAGCGGTTAGAGAGATATTGCCATTTTCGTGTATTTTGGAGCTCATGATCCTATTCAAAATCCATGAATACCCAACCCTGTCGCATAAATAATAACAATAGCAGCACACCATGCGCACCTAAATATAAGATAAACTGATCTACCACATGAGACCAATCACGCCAATATAGATTGTACCGTTGTGGAGGTATTGCAGTTTCCGTGTAGTTTGGGTCGCATGGGACACTTAAAATAATTGTGTCACCAAATCCTGTATTTAGTAATACCCATACAGCAAAGCATTATAGTCTTATAGAGCTTTTTTGATCTACAAGATCATTCTGCACTGGTCTAATTCTGCACCTCTTGTGGAGATACAACCCATAACACATTATTTGTTGTACTCCTTTTTGAACCGACGCGAGTTTATTCGGCCCACTTTTACGACCGGAAGAAGTTGGAATCCGTTTTCACATCTAACTAAAAGACAAATAATTGTAAGCTGTCGAATGAGCTGCGACCCAATCCACTCAGCCGAAGTGAGTTATGCGTGTCAAGCCACAAACGCAGAAACAGGGACCGTCGAAATTTAGGACTCTGACCAGATAAAATTCTTCCCCACCCTAGTTTGCATTAACTGAGTGTAATTAAGTGTTGTTCAAAACCCTGAATAAAATCTTTAAAATGATGACACAAAGACGATCATAATTACATAATTTCATTACATTTCACATACCTTGTCAAAGAAAGACCCAACTCTATAATAATTAGTACCATCGATCCTGCCAAGAAGTCGATGTTCAGGCCTAAATTGCAAGCGACAGTTAAAATAGGTATTAATAACAATTAAAAATTATTGTAAACAAAGCTATGTGGCCTCTCCAAATTGGAAAAAGATGCCCACGGGATATTCGGTGCGCCTGGTAAAATATGAGTAAACACGTACTGTGTCGACTGGCCAAATTTTGGGTTTCCTACGGTTGAGTGGCCCCTGGCGAAATTCGGGCTCCCTAGTTCAGCGCCCCCTGGCAAAATTTTGCGTCCTAAAGTAAAAACACTCTCAGTTGACATAAAATTGACTGACAAATATTTTTTATTAAATTCTATTCTGAAAATTTCCCCTTGGCAGAATCTCGCATGCGATTGTGAAAAGGAACGTGGTTTCATTTTTAAGTTATCACTTATGATCACGTGTAACCGGCTGTTATCGATGTTTATACCAACTTAAAACCTGTATAACCCTGAACTCATCGAAAACCCTAAAACCTCGTCAACCCTAAACCCATAAAACAACTTAAAATTCATCAAGTATTTATACTGGTCTCTAGATGTTCAAACCACCATATGGAGTAGGGAACGACACAATAACAAATTCCATATTATGGAGTGTACCAAAAACCAATATGGGTCATTTCACGAAACCATGTAATTTGGTCGGGGGGCTACATCGGCACTTTTGCCCATACCACCAGTCTTTTGGAAGGAAATTTAATGGCGCTGTGTGGTGTAGTAATATGCTGTACGACGGTCATTATAAGGTATGGTGGACTTCTGTGCCCCTAACATAGCAGGAGCTAGGGGTCCACAAATCGGATGGGCCAAATGAAGCCAAAAACACATGTCCCACTGTAAACGTTCGCGGTATCGCCAGCACATGATACATATGTGTGCTTTTCATTTCACTGTGATCGCTTGATATTTGCTAATTTTTCCGGAAAAACTTGGGGGTAAACAATAGACACTGAAGCTGACGCCAAGCTTCAGAAATTGTTTTTCGTGACATGTAGCCCCCCCCCCCCGACCTAGGTCAAATCTGACAACTCGCAATACGCTGGTAAATTATGTCAAAGTGCACTAGCGCCAATAATTCTACATAACGATAATCGTAATCGGTACAGGTGTCAGTGAAAAAAGAATGTGAGCGTATGTCTATGTGTTGCTTACAATGACGCTGAAGGTCACAAAGTGCCAAAAACGAGGTATGCAAAATATAGCCCCCCCTGACCTTACGAAAATTCAGTTTAAAACCAAATTTAGCATACAGTCTTACAAAAGGCCGGATAGAAATATAGTAACTCCCTACTAGAATCGGGCCATGTATTAAAAATTTTTAATGAAAATGTAGCCACCCGACCTGATGTGTAGCGCCCCCGACCAGTAGCCCCCCCCGATCTGATGTGTAGCGCCCCCGACCAGTAGCTCCCCCCTCCCCCCCCCCGACCGAATCCAAATCCAGAACCTCTAGAAGTAGTTAAGGTCCTACGCGTTATATGTTGTAGAAAGGTGTAGGTCCCCACCCGACTTAAGGTGTACCTCCCGACTTCAGGTGTAGCCCCCCCCGACTTTAGGTGTAGCCCCCCCGACTTTAGGTGTAGCCCCCCCCAACTTAGGTGTAGCCCCCCGACTGACACATATGGGGGTATCAATATTTATAAGACCTATGGATCTGCCTGAAATTTTCTGTCGGACATCTCCCACTCATGGTTGGTTTGTGAGCATAAAATGGTATCTGTATGTGCTGTATCCGTATCGCTAGAAAAAATTCCGCGACACGCATGTCCTAAATTGATCATTTTTAACCTCAAAAGGTCTCTAGCGGCACCAATTATAGGCCACATGTCCTCCAAATGGCTTGACCGCGACCCTTTTTGTCCGGCTTGCATACATACAGACCATAGTAGTTCATGTGTCGTGCGTCAACCTATAGAATAAAGACTTATTTCGGATTAAAATTTAAACCCCAGGGGGCTCTTTGCGACCCCTGTAACAGGTTTCAGGAAGTTCGTTTTGCATAGAGACGTTGATATTCGAAAAATTCAAAGTTTTTTACGTCGGAAGGGGTCTAAACACTGTACATTCGAAAACGTTTCATTTTGGCTTCAAAAAGTGGTGTTTAAAATTACATGGCTTCGTGAAATGACCCATATATATAGACCATTTTTGGTACCTTGTGCAAATGCATAACCAAACCACTGAAAGCAGGCCAAACTTATGAAAATCAGGTTTATTGATCCTAAGCCCATTAAAAACATTTAAAAATCCATGAAATATTAGTTCTGGTCTCAATATAACATGTATTCATCATACCGAAAAACCTCTATATTGACTATTTTTGATGCAATATGCCACACTTATGAAGACCGACCACGGGATGTCTATAAGTAACGCTCCAGCATTAAGGTGACGCAGCACGCCAAATAATAAACATATCTTAGAGCGTTTTGGCATGCACCTACTCTTATATAAACCTAGGTTTTGATGAATAACGCTTAACTACGTGCGAACCTGGAATCTTTCAAGATCAATGTATTTTTCTAGTAGAAAATGCACGCTTCGGCACACTTTTCGAACCAGGTCAGGCTTCAGAAGGGAGAGCTCCTCCGATATAGCATCTTTGAGGCACAATATGGTTTGTGGTTTGCGTTTGTATGCCTTCTCCTTCAATACTCCCACAGAACAAAACGCGTAATTCTGCATAAAGCAAAGCCTGTCAATATTTAGTAACTTTTAGGACAAAATTCATTTCGCAGCATTACTAGATAGTAGTTGTCTACATAAATAGTACCATCGAAAAAGAGCGAATAAAAAATCCACCAGACCACATGCCGACCCAACTGTCACGGCAGGGGCATTCATATAATGTTCTATAGTGTTATGAGGGTTTTCTGCATGTCATAAACACAATTATGCCGGTTAACTTAGCCGTTTCAGCTTAAAATTGTTTTCGTCGGGACAATGACTTCGTCAGCTAAGTTCGGATCTTCGCTAAGACGCTGAAGCATTTTTTCGCAAAATTCAATCCTGCGATCATGATCATCCTCAGTCAGAGCACGAATTAACGTCGGTTCAAAAGGTTTTAGACCCAGACTTTTAACAATTCGGAAAACAGTTGATTTTCTGATGTGCAGTTCAACAGCACAACGGCGAATTGACTTTGTCGGACTATTGTCAAAATGATAGGAAATATCAACTATCGCAGCATCACAAGATGACGTCGGTGACCTCCCTGTTCGGCACAAGTCAGCTACGGAACAATTTAGATAAAACCTTTTATCAGAGGAAGCAATAATTTATATTTTATACCTTAAGACACATTGCGACTACTAAGTCGCAAATCAAGCAAGAATGACTACTCTGCGCATAGCGACAAGATATTGTCGCAGCTCTTATCGTACAACTGAAACATATACAGTCGTCACTTTTGCTATGGATCAAGAAATACTGTCGACATTCATCTATCCAGTATGAGTTATAAATGACAGACAAAAGAAAGTTTTCACGATGTTTCCTAATGGCTCTCTCAATAAAAATCCGCTCGCGTCGCTCGCTCCTTTCAATAAGAATTATGCGCTCAAAAATCGAATGAAGTTTCGCTTGATTATGTTATTTTCAGACAAACAAATTGTTATTTCCAATATATTTAACAAAGTTTGCTTGCTTGAAAACTATAAGTGATCGGTTAAATTAATTTCCACCCAACTTAAACATACAGTACTCGTCAGAAATGAGTGCTGCTCGCTCGAAGTTCGATCGATAAATTCAAAATTTAGTTAGAAAAGTCTTTAAATTTCGTTCGAGACCTGTTCAAAATTTTGGAGCGCTTTTCTAAATTTGTTCGAGTGTCGTTCGAGAACAAATAAATTTTGTTCGATGTTTGTTTGTTCGAAAGCCGACACTAATTTCTGTCAAGTACTATAATTATCTATCAGATTGTGTAGGTTTCTGTCGATAACACATTGTTCGTTCCGCTAGATATTCTGCATTCGTTCTTTTTTGTTGATCACGATAAATCGAGCGAGCGTTCATAAAAATGTCTCCGCCAATGGCTTTAGTACACGATTAAAAGAACGCATGTCGTTCACGATTAATATAAGTTTGTCGTTTGCGGTCCCAACAACAAAAAATTGTGCATTTCCTGTTAGTGCCAATGTGAACAGATTACAAAACTAGTAATTCTGAACAAAAATTAGATATAATAGCACTGAGTTAACCATGACAGTCGAAATATTACAATGATTAAATAAGCTGTTAAGACATACCATTGAGATCTATAAATGACGGTTACAATAGCAAATGCAACGCCTGCGACCATACCGTAGCTAATGCCGAGCATAAGAACGGAAAGGAAAGATACAATCCAAATAAGCTAAAAATAGTAATTATGAATGTAAAATGTGCAAAGCAAAATTCAAGAAAGATATGCGAGTTCCCCACGTAAAAAACGTTGCCACTAACGGTCGGAAGAGTATTAATTTGAACAAAATATATAAGAGCTTCAGTACAAACCATCAATGTAGTAAAGAAATTACGTGGCTGTGTTTAACTATAAATTGCGTTACCTACCACCGAGATATTAGCTGCCATCAGCACTACGAACAACGTTGCTGTCAACCATAAAGTAAATTATAGTCAATAATATTAATAATTTTAATAAACCGTATAAATCGACAAACTAAACGACGAAATTTTTTAGCTTTCAAGTTCCGTTCATATACTATGGGGACATGGCGGTGATTTATTCACATCAATTATTTCTAAACCATAGTATCCTTTATTGTTTTGCTATATCGATACGTACGGAAATCGAAAAATAATGAATTCTTAAAGAAAAAATGATCTGAAAATTAATCATTTAGTTATTGTGCGAGCGCAATTTTTTTTTGATAATCGGAACGTGCTTAACAGCTAAAAATTTGTTTATGCTTGTGAAAACCATAATGGTAAGCTTGCGATTACTTTTCATAATTAGTAGTAAAAGAAAAGCTATAATAGACAGAAAACACGAAGCGTGTAAGTAGCGTTTCCAGTATCAATCTGTCATAGTAACGATACATCAATAATATCACATACATACGTGATATTCGGCTATAAGTTTAGCGCAGATAGTATTGTGAGAAAGCACTGATTGAATTCAAATAGGTTGTAGTTTTAGAATCTCATTTTAACGATTGATTTATAAAACTCTTGTGGAAAGAATAGGGTTCCTGTGATGGATTGAAAACAGCAAAAATGAAACAGACTGAACAACTTGTAAAACTTACAAAATCTATTTTAGAATATCTCCATAGCGGTACCAGGTTAGAAAATTGCATAAACATGCCTTTCAGAGCAACAGCAATTATAGCAGCTAGCGCGGCCTAAAATATAACGATTAATGATCAAGAAAGCATTGTAGATCTAGAAATACATTACGCGCCTGAAATGAAAAACAGTTTATATTAATAATAAATTCTATTTTTAGAACAAATTTATTCCCAGCGAGCGGCAGTCATTTTTACCGGTCTGAATTACTCGATGGAAACCAAACAAAAAGCAGCTTACGATATATTCATGCAAAGACAAAGACTAGCATGTGCTAAAACCAGATGATATAGTTATTCAGGGTTTTTTCAAAACAGACCCTGGGTCCAGCAAATTTTTTTGGGTCCAGACCTTAAACTCTGGGTCCAGATTTACAATTTTTGGCTCGAGAATTTCACGAATTTTTACGCAATAAAGAAACGTAATTACGAAACGCAATTTTACATTATTACAAATACATAAATTATTCTCTACCTGTCCCAAGCCAGGATAAAGGGCGAGGGCCATCCATGAAACCAACAGTAAGCAACTATGTACACATATAAGCACGAACGACTAAAATCCTGCAATTTCTAATAGAATATATTTGCAAATCCTATGTCTCCGAAACTGAAACTGCCCTGGGTCCAGCAAAATTTTTTTTGGGTCCACGTAAAAATATTTGGGTCCAGACCTACTTGTGGACCCAAAAACCTAGGTTAGTTATACTGAGATGGCGTCGCAAGTCAATAGCAATCCTAGTTGCATACTGATTGCACTGTTTACTATGTTATTTATATTCAAACCATAACTTCGTTAGCTTCATATAGTTGCAATTTCAGTCAACTATAATATTGCAAACGGTGAAAACTGGTTTTTGGTCCGTCCATAATGGATCGGGGGCAAAGACCAAATGCCTATGATCGAATTTCCCGCGTGCTTGCTTCAACACCAAATTCCCCGCGAAATTTTCTCACTTGGAGTAGACTCTGCTGTCTGGGTAACAGTTGGCAACTACAGTATACGCCAGAATTGAGTGCTGTCCGTTCGATGTTCGTTCGATAAATTGAAAATTTTGTTCGAAATGTATTCGAATTTCGTTGGAGACGTGTTCGAAATTTTGGCGCGCCTTTTTAAATTTGTTCGATAGCTATTCGAAAAGTGTTCGTGAATAAATAAATTTTGTACGATTTCTGCTTGCCAGTATTTTTTGCTATGCCGATGTTGTTATATCCACTACTGTGGTTACGGCTATATAGCTAATAATGTGGCTATTAGACCATAAATTGTGTCAGAATGCCTGGTAATCAAAAATACATATCTTTACACAGGTAATAATTTGTATAACATTTAAGAGTACAGTCACGGACAAGATTAAGAGCGGAAAGACGGACTAAGACGCATGAAATTGTGTCTGTCCGAGTCCAAACATTTTGGCTTCAGTCGGGGTCCGGACAAAATTGCGTCGATCCACGTCCAAACGCAGCTTCGTCCGTGGGTTTCTTCGTTTGTCCACGTCAGTGTCCGTCCCGTCTGCACTTACTTATGTATATTCGTGACTGTAACTTTAAGTAATAAAGTACTAATCTAATAATAATTAAGCTACTATACTATCAAGTATTATCAAAAACTCATTATTCACATATGTTCAGATTAAGCACATGTTAAATACGTAATACAGGAAAATAGAGCACAATCAGCCAACCTTAGTGGCTGCTGCTGAAATGTCACGAAATACAGCAAGTTACCTTAGGTAAATGTTCAAACAAAGACGCCAACGCTACCAATACCAAAAGAACAATCGCGCATGAAACAATGCTTGCAAGCTAAATTGTGAAATAAATTTGTAGATAAAGTTTCACGCGAATACCGAAAATAAACATTTATATAATGATCACTGGAACATTTGACTCTGTAGTAGACGCTTCCCTAATTACTGCGTATTATTATCACAGATCGTTTGTAATCTCGATTAATACCCTCTTCGAAAAAACAAATAAAACTGAATCACGACGCATATTAACGTTTAATTAACACATTGCAAGTTCATTAGCAGTACGTTTATTACGAGCATTGCCAAGCATCACATAATAATATAATAGGAAGTTGTACGAACGTACATTATACATTTCCTAGTGCCGCAGGAGTTATGTACATAGTGTTAGAGCAGTAATATGCTTCATATCGTATTGCCGGAAACACATTATATAAAATCACTAGCTCGTTAATACAGTACTATGCTTCTACAATCGTCCAGGTCGTGTGGTTAGTTAAGGCGTTTTCACACGCTGAAACTTTTTGCTGAAAATTTGAAAGCACCTTTTTTGCATCTTTGATAAGATTGAACGTGTGAACACTGCTCAAACATTTCGTTCAAGATATTCCTTTAGCCAATCATCGACGAGAAGTGTTACCTGAAGAAATCTGAGCTTAAATTTTGAAAGGTCGAATTTTTCTTTAAAAAATCAGCGTCAAATTTTGAGCCCGAAATTTGAGTGTGTGAACACCCCTTGAGAATCACACTTTGTGGATCTTTACTTACGTGCTGAAAAAGTTTTTTTCTTAAAAAAATAAATGTGATCCTTAGGTACTTTCAACAAACGTTGCACCACGCTTCACATTAGTTAACGTTTATTTTGATGAAAGTGGCTTTTGCAGATAATGATAGAGCATGAATAACATTTAAACACAGATAGTATCGCGGACTGTAATACAAAATATAACATTAAGATTTTAAACATAGGTAGACTCAAAAGACATGTAAACAGATTAGTTCAATACCCAGTAATCATTACAAAAATACTTCATAAATTATTGTAATCATTATACACCAAATGTAGTTTTGTAAAGGATACTAATTGACGTATACGATGTATTAAATATTGCAGTACTGTTATACTGGAGTTACAGTTTCTAGGTCATGCAAATACATCTCGTCCCTACTCGTCCGGGCTCAACAACGTAATGTTAAAATTCATGCTTCATTAATAGTGTAAAAAAGATGAATAATGTCTGTATGAAATGGGCATTCGCAGCTTAGGTAACAAACGCTGTCTACAAAAAACCTGTTGAACAGAGATTATTAATTGTTGACAGAGATATTTTCAAAGAAACTTGAATTTTCACGGTGTTATTACTTAAATCACAACTTTCACGGTGTTATTTCTAAAATCACAACTAAATTGGGGTCAAAAGGAGTCCAATGTCAATTCAAACAGCTACTTATAAAAAAACTAAACCGAATAAATTACAACTTATTACATTACTACTTTGGTTACAAAGGGCCATGCCATATTATGTGGATGGCACTTGGTGGCCTACATCTCGAACTGTCTTCACACCAAATTGCAAATTAAAAACCAGTCGTTGAATGTGTCAACATCATTAACTTATTGCACTTAATTATTATAAGAACGCAGCCATTGATTGTTTCCGTTTCAAAAATGACGATGCCACAGTCATGACGGCAGAACATGATAACAGTCAACCAGGGAGTAGCCGGAATTCCGGTTTCGGAGAAAATCGTGTCCGGTTGCAGTTCCGGCAAAGAGCAAAAACCATACCGGAACCAGAATTCCGGTTTATAAATTTTGTTTGAAATTTTCCTCATTTTTGCTTCATCTGTGATCCAAACATATGTAATATATTATACAAGCTCAAGCAATATGTTCAAGCTCTAATACAAACAGGCAAAAAGGATTAACTAAACAATTTGCAGTGTGAAACGTTAGTAGGTCACATAATTTCAGTAGGAATTTTTCATAATAACCTGCAGGAGTTTAAAAAATCAAAGCCAGGTCGATGCTTGTAGCAGGTATTTTACACATTCCGAAGTCTGAGGGGTAAGTTTGAATTAAAACAGTCTAACACGGTAACAGAGTATTACGAAAAAAGCACTTAGCATATGCTTGGCTAACATAAATAACCAGCCAGTGCGCTTGTAAACTTTGTAAATCAATCTAAATTGAAGTAAAGTAACGTTATCTGCAACGCAGCCAGAAACTGTTTTCTTGGAAATGAAGTGTATTTATTGAAACTGCGCGAGCAGCATCACAAATTGTCTCAGTTATAGCATTCTGATTAGAAAGTTATCATTATCATCTAACTGACGGCCACTGTTTGCCCAACACCAGCCTAAACAGTGTGTCTGAACACTGATCAAAAAACTAATTTCTTTTGTTTTCTCTTAGAACCATATTAACCAATAATTTCAAGTTTCCTACAGAACAACATGTAACAAACGTGTGTGTTACAGGGAGGCGACTGGAGACAGAGCAAAATGATTATTCTACGCTCCATGCGTTGTAAACACATTCAATTTGACGCAGTATACGCATGGGTGTATAGTGGATGGCAATTTTTGCTCTATGTGTCCAAAAACGGACACATTGATCGATAAATATTATTAGCTTCCTCAGTCACTTTACAGTTTCAGAAAGGCAATAATGCCATCCCAATACATTAAATTTAATGCAAAAGTTATTTTAATGCATTTTAAATCCACTATACATTCATTTCTTCCTTCATCTGATTAACTATTATATAAATTTCGAAGATCAGGTTCCGGTTTCGGTTTAAATGGGTGGTTCCGGTTCCGGTTATTCCCAACAGTCAACTTATCAGTACACCATAATAAATTTCATGTTGACTCACACGAAATAAAGTAGTTTACTGTTTACCTGTTCATCAAAATGTCGTCCCAGAGATGTTATTGGTCCTTCTCGTATTAACCAAAACTAAATAAACCTTTCACTGATACAGATTGTTGCAATGTGTTATGATAAATACTTCAAACAAATAATTGTTTCAATGCTTAAAAGGAAGCTGCAAAAAGACCTGAGATATTCATAATATTATTGATCGAGATGCACCAAAATCTATATGGAACACAAAAACTGGTACCTAATCTTATGCCAAAATGGCACAATGACTTAAACATCTGCCTGCCTGCTGCGGGTAAAAAGGTCTCCTGACAACACAGCACGACAAGCGAATCAGGGAATAACCGGAACCGAAATTTACCGGAACCGGAACCAGCAACCGGAACCGTCCATTTAAACCGGATCCGGAAGCTGGTCTTCGAAATTTATATATAGTAAAACAGATGATGGAAGAAATGAACGTATAGTGGATTTAAAATGCATTAAAAATAACTTTTACATTAAACTTAATGTATTGCGACGGTATTATTGCCTTTCTGAAACTTTAAAGAGACTGAGGAAGCTAATAATCATGTATTTATCGATCAAATATGTCGGTTTTTGGACATTCAGAGCAAAAATGTCTTCCACTATACACCATTGCGTATACTGCGTCAAATCGAATGTGCTTACAAAGCTTGGAGCGTAGAATACACACTTTCGCTCCGTCTCCAGTCGCCTCCCATTACTACACATACGTTTGTTGCATGTTCTGTAGGAAACTTAAAATTATTGGTTTATATGATTCTAAGAGAAAATAATAGATAGAAGGTAATTTTCTGATCAGTGGTCAGAGACACTGTTTAGGCTAGCGTTGGACAAACAGTGCCCGTCAGTTATAAACGCATAAATGAGACACACTGTGATGCTGCTCGCACAGTTTCAATAAATACAGTTCATTGCCAAGAAAGCAGTTCCTAGCTGCGTTGCAGATAACGTTAGTTTACTTCAATTTAGACTGATTTATCAAGTTTACAAGCGCACTGGCGGATGCTTGACGCAATTTGTTAGCCAAGCATACCCTAAGTACTTCTGCGTAAGCCATACTCTGTTACCGAGTTGAACCGGTTTAATTCAAACGTATCCCATAGACTTCTGGATATGTAAAATAGCTGCTACAAGCATCGACCTGGCTTTGATTTAACAAACTCCTGCAGGTTATTATGACAAATTCCTGCTCAAATTATGTGCCCTACTTACGTTTCACACGGCAAATTGGTTAGTTAATCTTATCTTTTGCGCGGTTGTATTGAAGCTTGATCATTGTATAATATTACATATGTTTGGATTACAGGATAAAGCAAAAAACGTGGAAAATTTCAAACAAAATTTTTAAACCGGAATTCCGGTTCCGGTATGGTTTTTGCCCTTTGCCGGAACCGCAACCGGAACACGATTTTCGCCGGAACCGGAATTCCGGTTACTCCCTGAAGCGAATGTATGCATGTTGTCTACTAAGTGTTGACCAGTCTGTTGTCGCACTGTATTATCTATTAGCCAAATCTCGATAACGACGAACAACCAAAATTAAGGTCTGCGGAGGTCTCACTATCGCCCGTGTTATCATAATAGCAACCCCCTGACGTCCGCCTAGTACTGTGCTTCATTCCAGATTTACAAATACAACTACAGCTGTATAAATGGGAGTATAAATCGTTCCGGATAAGAGTTTCAGATCTTACACCATAATCATTCTCACCAAAATTAAGGTCTGCGGAGGTCTCACTATCGCCCGTGTTATCATAATAGCAACCCCCTGACGTCCGCCTAGTACTGTGCTTCATTCGAGATTTACAAATACAACTACAGCTGTATAAATGGGAGTATAAATCGTTCCGGATAAGAGTTTCAGATCTTACACCATAATCATTCTCACCGTTTATTGAAATTATTTATGTTTGATGTGTAATCAAATTTATTGATAGAATCTTTTGCTTTAAAGACAATTCTTGTGCAAGAAAAGACTAAAATGCAGTAATAATTTTAAAACATACGGCACTCGCCACAACATTTACTGTCGTCTTACGAGCGAGCGAACAAAAATGGACCATAAAACTTCAAAATAAAATTTTTATTTTCCCACGAACAAGTTGCGAGCGAGTAATTAGAAAACAACCAACGAATATTGCAGTACTCTATACTTTGATAATATAAAGTCTGTGTACTACCTGAGTCTTGCCTTCTTTGTCTTGAATCACACTACGGCTCAACGATCCACCAGAGGAGTGACAGCCAAAAAATGCAGCCAGCATGTTGCTCAAGCCCATTGCTAACCACTCCTGAACAACACATTACCGGCTTGACACTACTCATAAGAGTTTATTTATAACAAAAACATTCCTCAATCGAAACTGTCTGCCTAAATTCGTTACGAAACTGAATACTATAAAATTTACTTCGTTACTCTGTCGTTAAATTGACAATAATATGTCCACTGAAAATTCTGTTAAAACTCTAAATTTTACGTTTAAATTTTCAGTACGCGCAGGTATGAAAAGTAATCAAAACACGATGTAAAGACTAATAAATCTAATACAGTACTCGATGACTACTACGACATATTGATTGTGGTCTTACAAGCGAGCAACAGTCAAATCGAATTATAAAATTCTAAACTAAAATTTTATTTTCCCACGACCTTAGCGTAAGCGAGCGACAGGCACATCGTGGCTGTAGACCAAGTGCTTATACGAAAAAACTGCTGCACATGTATTTAAAAACAGATATTATGAATCAATATTAATAAATTATAATCAATGCACATCAAAAATTTTTAAGTAATTACAATAATTATTTAAGCCACGCTCCAAAAATATATACATCCAAGAGACGATAGCTCAAACATAACTGATCTTATGTATTTCTGATACTAGTAATTTTACACAGTAGCATTGTTGTAACATTGTTATGATGTGTAATTTTCAAATTAAGCTAGTCAACTCGATTCTTTTCGAACAAATTTCATAAAATGACAATATTTACTTTTAAGCTATGATTAGCGTCTTTTTGAAGACGAACGAAGTACAGCATAAAGTAAACATAGTTGAAATAAAATGCCCAAAAATCGAGCTAAGTTTCAATTTATTGATTGGTTTTCGTTGAAAAGGTAGCGTTTTTTCGATTAATAAATTTATCGATATTCGGTTGTTTTAAAACAAAAAGCGGTCTTTTGCGTTTAACCGATCTAAGTGGGATCAAGACTGATCAAAATAAGGCGGTGTTTAGTTTAACAGCACAAATGCGATTGATAAAATGCAATTTTGTGCAGCAACAATGCCATATTTCATCAACAAATTGTTTCACTGCATGTTCACAGTTAAAACTAAAACTCTGTTGTTCGGCTACATTTCATCTTAGTTCTCCCTTTCGTACTATCTTTATTCGTAGTATATATATCGCCATTAATCCGAAAAGGCGTTTGTATGTCTTTAGCCTGATCAGCCGATTGTCGTTTATTTGCGATGAATCAAATTTGATTAGTTGCTGATTAATGTAAAGAAGACATCTCGATTGGGATTGGATTTCACCTGCGTACGTTTTCATATACAATTAATTCTGATTGTCATTGCAACACCAAGTTTAGTGTCACGTCTAGTCAATGTCAGCATTACTTGTAACCATGGTTATTTGTAAGTTTCTCTTTTAACAAAATTGCTTCAGCAATTTTACCTGATTTGAGTTGAGACGATAATTGTGCTTATTAGAGAATATCTTCGCCATTGATATTGCAAGTGAATAGATAACAACGCCCGTTATAATAGCATCGGGTAGTAGTTTGAGCATGTAATCAGTTTTTATACTAACCGGGGCACGAAGCCTGAAATAATGTTTAAAATAACAAGGAATAACAAATAATCACACAAAACGTTGGTGACAATGCCAAAGGACGTATCTCAAAATGTACAGTTTCGAGTTATGGCCACTTGAAAATTGAACGCCACTATGAAATACCTTCGTGATATAATGTTTGCTATTGAAAAGGCTATTATCTGCGCATATATCCCACTGGAACCCTTATTTAATTTTAGTAAATATATCGAAGATATATGACACTTTTGGATATATGACAAAAAATTTGGGGACTTAGCTAATATTCCGACATACGCCTTATGGCACTATCGAAAATTTAACATCCGGCTGCATATACGCCCAATGGAATCAGTCAAATTAGCAAACAACCAGCATAAAACAATGATTTTGGCTTACTAGTCCTAAGGTTTTTGAGCAACACGGAGCGTTTGAATTTCCGGCATCGGAACTATCTCCGCAGTCTTCATCAAAAAATTCATCATCGTCAGGTTCGAATTCCGAGACACGTTGATTCCGCTCCATGATAGTCGTTGGCAGTGTCTCGTAATACTGCCAATATTCTGGTGGAATAGCGAACGATTTACAAAGTGCCAGCAAATCGTACTTCTTAGCATTTGTAATAGGCAACATTGAGGTATACGCTGGTTGTAGCCTGCGGTTTGCGCTAGCCCAAGTTGACTGCTGAACAACGTAGTAAGTGTTGAATTCCCCTGAAAATCCAGGACTGTATTTTATCACGGACGTTTCTGTCGCATTGTAACGAAAATGTTTTGTCGTTAACCACGGAATGCTAGGTGTTTTGCCACCGAACAGTTGTACTGCGAGCTGTTTGACGTCGTAGAAATCCGTATGCTTCAACTGAAAGACCGTAAATTTCTTGTCGGGTCTAGCTAGCTTGATAATGTTGAACCAGTCGGTCAGTACGTTAATTACGACATCGCGAAAAGCTCGTTCAATAACAGAGTGCATTGCATCACATGACATATAACTATGTCCACTTTCGTGAAACTTCTGATCGATCTGCGTAATGTGTCCCTGTTTCTTAATCCAAATGAGCGCAGCTGATACATATTGGTTACGATTCTGCCCAGTACACATATCGGACCAGGTGATTACTCTTGTAACGTTTTTAGGAAGGTTGGACAAATAGTGAACAAGACACGAAGCTATTTCCACTGCACCGTGATTTCCCTCCACTTCAGTCCAGTAATAACACGTTCCTGCCCCGTCAGCTTGGCTACATATTGTTAGGTTATATGTGGAGAGTTTTCTTTTGTAGTAGAGTAGTCCAACATTGGAGTTGGGTACATACAGTACGGACTGAAAGTCGAACGAAAACACTGCAACACTGGAATCGTTCTTAGACAATAAGGAATCGGCGTCGTACTGAAATTTGGTCGCTTTCTGCGTGCTCTATGAAACAAATACACGTCGTGA
The DNA here is from genome assembly GCA_030248225.1 of Trileptium ribeirensis. Lineage (NCBI taxonomy): Eukaryota > Metazoa > Nematoda > Enoplea > Enoplida > Thoracostomopsidae > Trileptium > Trileptium ribeirensis. Next base: position 22,921 of record JASANE010014436.1, read on the forward strand.
CGAAACTTCTTTTTCAGCACCCTTAGGCATTATCCGTTCCTTGTAACAAATCGTCCTTCTTCGGCTTATAAATAGAAATTCGGTATTATTTCTTGAGAAGATTTTTATACGTTGAAAGTGACACAGGATTTTCGTAAGACTTTCGCTGACAAAACTTTAGATATAACCGGTACATGTTTTCTTTGATTTTACGTTCGGCTCAAGATACTCCCGCTGTGTTGTTTTCCTACAGTAGTGGCTAGGTATGCGTGTAAATGAGTTAATATGTTCTTTTACTCGTGTAAGATTGAGCACTTCGCGTTCCGCTCGCTCTTTTGGAACCGCTGTGGCTTTACGTCCACCGTGCCAGAAATTGACTTATCCTTGAGTACGTTGCGGACCACCTTTTCACTGACATCAAGCGTACTAAGAAACAACTTTTGACATACCTGGAACTCTTTGGTAACGCCATCCTCAGTAATTAAAATAAAATACTTGTTCGATGTGGCGCGACGTGAGTGTTCCGCAGTTTTCTGCTCTTGGGGCTCACTAGATCTGATTGAACTTGCAATGTAGTTACGCTGCCATAGTTTTGTCGCCTAGGCTCCAGAAGTCGGAATGGTGCGGCGTACATTTTCAGAAATGGCTTTGCATTTTCAGAAAATGCCTTACAGTTCACCGGCTTGACAGTTCGAGCCGGTTGAGTTTTAGAAACTTTACTTCGCTTCGCCGCTTGAGGTATGACACCCTCGTGGTTCCTCGACCCAAAATTCAAAAATTTGCTCTGACGTTCTGGGCAGCTGAAAAGTTTCATCTGGAGGTTTTCGGGCACGTGAAACTCATTGCCGGTGCTGGTTTTGCTCTGTGACCCATGGTTCCATAGGTACGAGGGTATGACGCCACGTTCGGGGTCAGAGAGCAAAAGAAAGGTTTTTACTCTATTTTAGTACTCTTCACGGAAGCAAGGTCATTTTAATCCTAACTTTCGAATTTTTTCTCTGATTGGCGTTATTTCATAGTAAAATGATAAATGCCGATGCCTCTTTTTTGTTTTTCATTTAAGGCTCCGGTTCTAAAGTTATGAGGTATGGTGCCCCCCAATGGTCCTCGACCCAAAATTCGAAAATTTATTCTGCTGTGCTGGGCTGCTGAAAATTTTCATTGGTCGTTTTCGGGCATAGGAAACTCATTGTCGGTGTTGGTTTTGCTCTGTGACCCATGGGTATGGCGGCCCCACGTTTGGGGTCAGAGAGCAAAATAAAGGTTTTTTACGTCATTTTAGTACCCTTCAAGGAAGCAAGGTTTATCTTAGCTTTCGAATTTTTTTCTTTTCTTTGGTTTTATTTCATAGTAAAATGATAAATGCCGATACCTCTTTTTTGTTAGCCGAAATACAAAAGTTCAGCATCCAGACATGCGCCTTTTGGTAGTGTAACATAAATATTGTGAAAAATAACACAGCAATGCCAAAAGGCGTATATCAGATACGTCTTTTGGTTCTGTTTTGACTTGTTCATACAAGAGATACGTCTTTTGGATTTTCTGCTTTAACTTGTTAATCATTCGTCATAGAGATACGGCCTTTGGTATAACCCTTGAGGGAGAGGCAATGTACATCTTGTGCTGAAATTGGCAAAATACAGCATTTTCAGGAGATACGCCCTTTGGCATTGTCATCAACGAAAATATTAAATCAAGTTTATAATGGTACACTAATATACAACAGAGACACCACAAAAAACAGCACCTGTGGAAATCAATAGCACATGTTTAACCAAATGAATTAAATATTGTAAAATGTAGTCAGCCCCGAACCATTTTAATGAATATTCAAGTTATAGATTTTATCAAAACGTTTCGTTCACAAAACACGCAATATAGCTTAATTATTTTAATAATTTTGAGATTCATTAACGTAGTACCACACAGTGATGCCAAAAAAATTTCATATTACAAACTTCAGCAATTTTTATAAACCCCAACACCGGAATGTTTTATTGGGACAAAAAGATGGCTGACTGCTCATGGGCCCCATATCATTCTAATAGAGGCCTCCCGCTCACCGCAACCTCTTAACAAAATTCATACAAAAACAGGATTTGCTCTATATCAACTTGTAGTACTGTATATAATATACATATGTGTCCATAGAAGTTATGAGAAATGGGATTACACATCTGAGGATAAGCCTCTAATTGAGATTTATGAATGCGTCAAAGATGAGTGGAAAATTTTGAAAAAATTGGCAAAATTTGTTGAAAATTACCAAAAATTAGAAAAACAGTATAGCTAAAATTTTTTCGGAGACTAAATACAAAATTTTCCCTGTTTTTAGATATATAATTTCCCGTTTTTTTCGGAACATTTTTATCTGTTCAACATGTAAAATGATCCCAAAATGCCAACGATATTAAGCTATGAAAACATGCCAGTTTTGTTCTTGGTGGAAACAGTATTATAGCCAAGTTTTTAAGTCTTCGTCGATAAAACGATTTTGCAGAAGGATTCGTTGTTGATTTCGTAGTAGTAGTAACACAGACAAGCAACAAAATTTTACGATTATTTTAAATTTCCCGCGTTATTAACGATTTCCTATTTTGATATCAAACTTCCTGCATTTCTATCTTATCCCGATTGTGGCAACCCTGGGTATAGTTAGAACAAAAACGTGGGAAAATTGTCAAAATTTGGTTGGAAATGTAGGAAAATTGAAAACAGTTGTTAATTCAAACATTAACCCCTCTTCGGCCGCGCACCCCTCCACCGACGAGATATCAGCCATCCTCACCCGACAAGGTTAGACACCAATGAAATATAGATAAATGTATGTGTATGTTTTAAGTACTGTATCTATATGTACATATATACCGACATCTGCAAGTCACGGTCTTGACCTTTAGTTACGGCCTCGCACACTTTTTGGGGCAGAGCTAACACTTACGCTCAAAAAGCTAAAGGAGACGGGGCAACAGAGTGGGCAAAGAATGTTTGTAAAGTTTTTGTCTTTTGTCAGAAACAAAAAATAGAAAAATTTTCGGATTCACTGATGGGACAGAAAACTTAGTTCAAAACCAAAACAATACCTTTTGCATCACAAAAATAATTCATTTTAATTCAGTTTCAAATAAAACTAAAAAATACTTTTCCAAATAATAAGAAAAGCGTTATCTAACAGAAAATTTAAAATAATTAATTTACACGAAGGCACATATAACTAGAACACAAACAGACACAAATTCGTATCATTTGGCCTTAAACAGAAATATAACGCTCGATCGCTCCGGGTTGTCTTACGTTTACACGTACAATACGTGTATACACATACGTTTATACGTAAACTGCGTAGCGTATGTATAGCGTGTAACATGTATGCGTTTACGCTACTACGTTACATTACGATCACTCCGCTGAGTTACGTTAGTGTAGTTACATAAGTAGCGCCTAAAACCATGCAAAGTAATTACGAAGCAAAAAAATGAACGACATAGAATAAACCAACGTACTGTGCTAATGATGAAAATGCCAAAAAGATCCAACCGTCGAATTAAAATATTCAATTTAATTTAAAACATACCCAACTGGTATAGAACCAACAATACTAACGTCGAATGATTCTCCGAGCGACATCAAATATGAGGCAAGTGTTGAAAATAAAACCTAAAATTATACAATCGCCTTGAATCGCTTCCACCATTTAAAAAACTGGCTGGCTGAAAAATGGTTCAAAGTAATAAATCACAGTATTCAGGTGAACAGTATTCGAAATAGACTACAACCGAGCTATATGACACGATTAAATTCAACAATACGAACATACTGAGATGGGATCAAGTGAAAGAAATGTGAAATCCTTAATCCTGCTACTAAAAATACATCACAATTTCAAGATTAGGTGCTAACACTAAGCATCCTTAACAATTTTAGACTTTCATTATCCAGTTACCAACAGCTACGAAAACATTATAGTGACATTTATTGTGCCTTCAGCATATTTGGCGCGTATGTATAATCCACATAATTTTTGAGTGAATCAGGTGCAAATAGGATGAGGACATAAAATACATTACGTTAACATTTCGATAGTACATAAATCCAAAAGCAATAGTTATCCAAGCGGCTGATTTAAAGCTTTATAACGTAACATGTTATACATAGTAGTGTCTATTGACTATTTGAAATAAAATGCGTGAGATTGCGAGATTTTATCGACCAAGGGTTAAGGTTAAGCAAAGGTTAAGAATGCACAATATTTGCTCCCACAAAGAAAAATGACGAAATGCATTAAATATAATCACAGACAAATGCAAGTGCGGACGCATACGGACGCAATTTCGTCCGGACGTGGACGGACGGACCTGTGTTCATCTGCATCAGTCTTTTACGCACTTGTCCGTGATTGTAGAGAGATAAAATTCAGGTAGAAACAAAATTGATTATACGTAGGCAAGAATATGCCCAATCACATGGCCCGCTCTAATTAAATCAGATCTTGCCGCATTGCATGGCAAATCTATTTTTTTCGATACCGGCACCGCAAACCGGTTAGGTCCAAAGGATGCTGGCTACGTAGAAGTTTCCTGAAATTGGTCATATTTTTATGGTTGGGAATATGGTGTGATCAGGGAGTAACCGGAATTCCGGTTCCGGTTCCAGCGAAAATCGTGTTCCGGTTGCGGTTCCGGCAAAGGGCAAAAACCATACCGGAACCGGAATTCCGGTTTAAAAATATTGTTTGAAATTTTCCACGTTTTTGATTCAACCTGTAATCCAAACATATGTAATATATATTATACAATGATCAAGCTCCAATACAACCAAGCAAAAGAAAAGATTAATTAACAAATTTGCCGTGTGAAACGTAAGTAGGGCACATAATTTGAGCAGGAATTTTTCATAATAACCTGCAGGAGTTTGTTAACTCAAAGCCAGGCCGATGTTATAGCAGCTATTTTACACATCCAGAAGTCTGTGGGATACGTTTGAATTAAACCGGTCCAACTCGGTAACAGAGTACGGCTTACGCAGAAGTACTTAGGGTATGCCTGGCTAACATAAATTGCGTCAAGCACCCGCCAGTGCGCTTGTAAACTTGTTAAATCAGTCTAAATTGAAGTAAACTAACGTTATCTGCAACGCAGCTAGAAACTGCTTTCTTGGCAATGAACTGTATTTATTGAAACTGTGCGTGCAGCATCACAGTGTGTCTCATTTATAGCATTCTGATTAGAAAGTTATCATCATTATGATCTCACTGACGGGCACTGTTTGTCCAACACTAGCCTAAACAGTGTCTCTGACCATTGATCAGAAAATTATCTTCTATCTATTATTTTCTCTTAGAATCATATAAACCAATAATTTTAAGTTTCCTACAGAAGAACATGCAACAAACGTATGTGTAGTAAAGGGAGGCGACTGGAGACAGAGCGAAAGTGTGTATTCTTCGCTCCAAGCCTTGTAAGCACATTTGATTTGACAAAGTATATGCAATGGTGTATAGTGGAAGACATTTTTTGCTCTGAATGTCCAAAAACCGACATATTTGATCGATAAATACATAAACATTATTAGCTTCCTCAGTCTCTTTAAAGTTTCAGAAAGGCAATAATACCATCGCAATACACTAAGTTTAATGTAAAAGTTATTTTTAATGCATTTTAAATCCACTATACCTTCATTTCTTTCATCATCTGTTTTACTATATATAAATTTCGAACACCAGGTTCCGGATCCGGTTTAAATGGACGGTTCCGGTTGCTGGTTCCGGTTATTCCCTGGTTGTGAGGTTTTACAAAATAGTACTCCATAGTCAACCGTTTACGTTTTATTCTTGGTTTTTCGCCTGAAGCTAGAAAACGAACTAGGAAGGTACATCAGCTGAATAATTTAGCATAATATGAACTGTGCCACACTACAAAACTACTGTGAAAATAAATTTATAAAAACACAAACACATAATTATTGCACTACCTACCACCTGGCCTGTCTACAGTGAGGGTATAGGACCCCCACTTTTCAAGTCCTCAAATGTTCGTGAGATTTTCCCGCACTACGCCCCCACTGGGTCCAAACCTCCATTTTAATGTAAATCCAAAAGTTTTTCATGTCTTAAAATTTATGTTTTTATGCAAAATGTTTTTAAACATTAATTACCACTATTTGTAATACTAAAACGCCGTTTTATAGCTTAAAAATACATACACGGCAGTAAAATTACAGGAAAATATGGGCATATTTAGTATTTTTAAGCAAAATTTATTCCCCGATTTTTAAATTTTCAATGAAAATGAACATAGCGGTCTCCGAAGTTACCCAAACTTTACGGAAGACCACAACATGTTAAAGTGGAAATGGGAATGAGTATATAATGTCGTTTGAAAAGTTAACTTTAATATACCGCAAAGGTAAGGGCATATATCGATGAAAAACGCAAATGCATTACATTACTTACCACAACGGCTACAAATAGAAACGGAAATGAGCAAATCTATCGTTTTATACGCGAATTAATAACTTTTATCTTATACCGCAAAGTGCGCATATTGATAAAAAGTATAAACACGTTACATTACTTACTACAACTAGTTCAACAGGGAATGGAAATGAGCAAATATGTTGTTTTACCCTCGAATCGATAATTTCCTTGTAGATGACCAGCGTTAAAATACAGGCTGCTGATAACAAACATACAACATAGTTACTCGATGGAATTTTGGTGAGTATCTGCTTCAACGTCTAAAACATTATTAAAATAAATAAAAAAGGGAAATCTTGAATAATATTTAACATATTGTAATTTTAGTAGATCACGCGTACTAGGGAAACCTATGCCGCTACGGCTAATAAATTCGATAAAACCCTTTACAGGCATAGCGAAGTCCACCAGACGATGAAGCAGTGTAAAAAGTAGCAACAGAAATCAGTCATTCCTCATCTAAAACATATACCTGGATTAACCTTTAGCTGGTTCAACACACAAAATTTAAACTGTTGTTTAACGACATTCATCAAAATAGTAAAGAGCACAGGCATAGTGTCACTATTTTACAATAATGTATAATTCCTTCAAAATTATATGAAACTATTGCTGGTCTGTGTCTGACCGCTTAAGTACTTTAGCTACAATAGTTCAGGAATGTCAAAAAAGCCCGTAAACAAATACATAATAAAGCAATAATTCTAGCAATAAACCTGGCTCCGAATATTCCCTTTTCTATTTTGACTTCGGCTCTATGGTGGTTTTTGCCACCGACCACAGAAATTTTACAGTCCACTTTGTAAATAAATACTTTGGCATTAAAATCGCAAATTTTCACCATGAACGACAATTTTATTCATTGTTTATAACACACATATAAAATATATAAAGTTATACATATATAAATGCGAGGATCGGACAGAAAATAACAAAGCCAATCGTTCCCAACTTGCTGCGGGACATTTTGAAACCCGGATAACGAGCAACTTTTTTTGTTTGTAAGGATGTTAAAACATGATTCAATCCTACATTGCAGTCATGGTAACAGTAGTGCCCGCAAACTATAAACTAAAGTTTTCCACTTCAAATTTATTGTAAGGAGTTTATTAGTAGCAGGCAATATGTTAAATTAAATTCTTCGGCATTTTTATATTCTTTATATGTATATAACCCAATATTTTCTTATAATTTTATCATATCCAACTTTGCAATGGAAATACGAAATATATCAGTATTTTTGTTTAAGCACTGAGTTAGAGCAGTATTTTTGCCAGTATACCATAAGATTATATGACGACCAGACTGGAAGAAATAATGATGTGAACCACTGCTGGAAAACTCGCTCTAAATAGTACATTATTTGGATGTATTTAAATAAAATTCACACATACGAACTAAAATGGTAGCTGCTGTAACACACCACCGTCACCACCACTTGAAATAGTAATATGGCTTTCCCAAGAACGGAGGGACGGGTCCCCTAATATTTCGGTGTCCCCGCAAGTGCCAACATTGATTTTTTGGTTTCCCCCAGTTCACCCCCAGCTATTTTTGTATGTGTTTAAAAATAGGCCAACATTTGCCTCCGACGCAAATTTTTCCATATGGAAATCAAGAACCCCTAAAATTTGTCCGGGGGATAAACCACTATAATTGTCGACAAAGTGCAGTATTACTGTATATTTACTGTGAATCGGCTATTTATGTTATTTTCACGTATTTAGTTCCACAGGTCGACCTGGGGGAAGCCGAATTTCTCGCCCCCACAGGTACTTTGGAGGCAGTTTGGAAAAGCCAGGTTATAACAGTAACAGGCTATGCTAAGACAGACCATTAAACTGGCCCTTAATATGGCTTTACATGCAACAAAATTAACTCACTCGTATAAAACCAAGGGGATTACTTGAGTCAGACTTAACATTCGTTAAACCGAATAACGAAGGCACTTGACTAACGAGAACGAATAAAGATGCAGCTGTTGTCATTCCTTGGACAAGTTGATCTGATAAGTACGACGCTACAAAGCCCAGTCGTAGAACACCAAATACTACCTGAAAAAATAAAGCAAGATCAACCAAATCTGACACTGATCCAGCGCGACACTGTACTTCAAGAAAATCAAAACAAATTTTATTGCACGTAGCAACTATAAGCAAATTAACATTGTAAAATTTAGTACAAACGGAACTACACCTGAAAGAGTGTCAAGAATCCTGCGTTTTTGAAGTAAACGTATTTTGTTTAACAGGCTACGATCTTGAGCCTGAAATCTCACAAGCTCAACGCCAGCAGCTAACACAACATCTTGGCATTATGGTCAAAGGCTATCGTCCGACATATTAATAATGAACAAGTAAACTTAAGGTGACCCCACCAACGATCCTATTTTGTACTTCTGCATAAAATTTATTACGAAGCGCTTTTTGGTTAATTGAAATTCGGCTTAAAACTGTCGGTGAACACAGCGCTCGTGATTGACATCTAACCATTTTGTGTTCGTGAAAAGTCAAATAAAATTACCCAAATTTTTTGAGAACGAAAATTTGTAGATCTGAATTAAAGCAGATATATCGTTGAACACCGAGAGCTTAATCAAAGGACAAATTTAATTGTGACATCACTTTTGTATTACATTTGTTCGTGAACACTGAATAATCCAAATTTAAATGATTTGGCATTCGGGAATTGCTTTCCTGCAAACTGGGTAATCGCAGAAATTCTGTTCGAACACAAAGTGTAACTTCTGGCGCTTGAATTTGATTTTTAAAATTTTCGGTTAGCGAAAAGCCTAATGAAATTAAGCTTTTTTCCGTAACAAGGGTTTGCGATTCGACATCGGTAATGACAAGATACGATGGTGCGGGCTCACCTTACGTTTCCTCACGCATAACGCTTCACAAATATAAAATATCAGAATCTTTATGTTCAACATTACAACTTTACTCAGTCATTTTCGATGTATGAACCAAATTTTAAATATACCATAAAAAGAAATATTCAAATTTTGACTAAATTGTATAGTTTCCTGTGTTTTATTATTTAAAGAAGTTTAATTTATAGATTTATGTAAATACATTGGTTTGATATTTCATTGTTTTAAATTTGCAATGGAGATGTCATTAACCCCTTAAAACCTTGAAGCTATCTATGTAGAAAAGATCCATTTTCACAGTGAAATCGTTAGCTTTTGCTATTTTCAATTTAATAGTAAGCAGTGTGCTAACGTTTGCCATATGTGATTACTACAAAAAAGCAATGGCTTTTGCGTTGTGGTGGCATTCAATATGGGAAGAGCATGGTGCCCACAATGTCGTAAAATATTTAAAATTTTTGCTATTCTGCAAAGTTGTAATGTTTCCACCAGTAATACCAGTCAATATTCTTAGCATTTCAAAAATATCGACACCGATATGGCCAATATGTGCCGATACATCGTAGTGGCAAATCATACTATCTACTGATATTTTGCGACCGGGGGTGAAATGAAGCTAGGGCAGTTTCATCTATATTTGTCATTGTGTGCAACCAACTACAACTAGTTTTGTGTTTAACTTTGATGTATATACCTACCTTAGGTCTCTGTAACCCCTGAAGCCTTACATAATGCTGGTTCGGTAGGAGTTAAAGAACTACTTGCAACAGACTTCAGCGGTCTCTGGATGAGCTTCATGCGTGGTGCTGTCCTAGAGGCCTTTCTGTCAATGCACAAAAGTGTAAGGGTGTAATTTTTACAAGGAAAAGAAGGTTGGACGGCCTAACGGATATTCGCATTGGAGGCGTAGTTATTCCGTTCGGTGATAAGGTTAAATATCTTGGCCTATGATTAGACCATCGTCTAACTTGGAAGACTCATATTGAAGAAGCACGGCTTAAGTCCTTTAGAATTCTCTTTGCTCTTAAGAGGTTTATTGGAAGTAACTGGGATCTTCGTCCTCAAGTTATATACTTCCTTTATAGAACAGTTGTTCTCCCAACACTCCTTTATGGGGTAATTTGTTGGTGGCATAGGATGGAACTGGTTACTTATCGAAAAATGTTAGAAACGGTTCAAGCTATGACTTGTCGTATGATAACTGGTGCTTTTAGATCTACACCGGTGCGCGGCAATAAGACAATTTTATGTATACCGCCTATTGATATCTTAATCAAAGAAAGTGCGGTTAAAGAATACATAAGGCTTAAGAACCTAGGCCTTTGGCAAAGCAATCATGCATTGGGCTCATCTGCTCATATGCATATGCTGACCAAGAATGTTGTAGGCTTATTGAACCTACCATGTGATATTATTAGCTCTATAAGACATAAACAGAATTGGAGTTGTAATGACTGGGCTGATACTAGGCAAGATGACTTTGACATGCTATGTTATACGGATGGGTCGGTCATTGAGAATGGTCTCAGGCGATGTGGTGCAGGTATATATACCGGGTAAAGTAAGGGAATCATTCCCCCTGGGTAGCCTGACTACTGTCCTTCAGACAGAGGTGCTGGCCATCGAAAGATGTGCCATGATAGCAGATGGTTTTAGACTTAAGAATAAAAAGATAGGTATTTTTAGTGATAGTAAAGCTGCGGTGTTGGCTCTCGGGAAAAGGCAGGTTAAATCACTATGGACCCTTGGGTGTGTGAAGTGGCTTAACAGACTAGGTCGAAACAATACGGTGACTCTGGGCTGGGTAAAAGGGCATTCCGGAGTATTAGGTAATGAAATAGCTGACGGATTAACTAGGCACGGGTCTAATATAAAGACTCTAGGACAGGAACCTCACGTACCTATTAGCGTTACTGTAATTAAAACGTGGCTGGAGGAAAGGTCTTTTATAGAACATAGTAGGAGATGGACTAATAATACTGATTGTAGACAGACTAGGGATTTATTTGATAACCTAATAAATTTAGATCAAAATTCCTTTGGAAACAGAATAAAGACTGTATGAGAATAGCCATACAATTTTTGACAGGACATGGGACTTTTAATTCCCACTTATACAGAATAGGTTTACTGGATAACAACTTATGCACATTCTGCGGAACTGAGCCGGAGACTCCTCAACATTTGACAATGAACTGCTTAGCCTTGAGGGACTTACGAAAGACATTCTTCGGAACTGAGACTTTGGATCAAGAGGATGGACATAAATTGAGTTTATCTAGAATTGTTGGGTTTGCGAAGTGTATTACGGAATAGAACTTTACTAGGACTTGGGGTGCTGAAAAGGGCCTTTTTGGCCTACTCAGGTTTCTTTTTATACCCCATCTAAACTCTTATCTATCTATCTAGGAGTTAAAGAACACCACCAATACCAGTGTCACAAAAAACCTATAACTTCATTTGAAATCAGAAAACAAATAATGAACTTACTCGTTCTGTCTTCCAAATAAAGTAAGTTTTGTATTCACTGTATCAAAAAACTAGACCATTCTTGAAACCCTACACGCAAAATTATTGCCAAATTACTCTTGTCCCTCCAAATGTATAACATATATGGCCAAAGTCTAGCTGCAGCAGGGTTTTTTCAAATCTGACCCTGAGCAAAAAGTTGAGCATTTCTAAGAGATATTGAGCATTTTGGAACAACCCCAAAACCGCATGCTTTTAAATTATTCAATGTTTCAGCAACTATCGGTTTATTATCGCATTGATATTACCTTGCTATGTAAAAAGAAAATTTTTGAAAATGTTATTTTAGTTTGAAACTTTCAAATAAAAATAGAGCTGAGAACAATTTTTTCAAATATAATCCCGAAACTTTGGGCATTGAATAAACAAGAAAATTGAAGTGGTGACAGAGAACAGTAGAGTAGACGATATATATTCTTAGGGTTAACTGACATTGAGCAAAAGGTTGAGCATTTCTAAGAAACCTAGAGCATTTCTAATAAAAGTTGAGCAAATGCTCAGTAAAATGCTCAAAAAAACCCTGAGCTGCAGGCTATGTCTTTCTCGATATACTTAGCCTAATCCTGAGCCTTAGCCAAGCCTAAGGTCTTTATAATGAATAATATACTAAGCCTAACCCCGAACTTCCCGCAACAGGCTGTTCTTTTCCTAAGGATATAATGCTACGCCCCTCAGCTAGAGTTGGGCCATCTAGGTCAAGGTGCAACTCCTGATATCAAAAGAATTGCATTCAGCGGCCATGATAATACGATGCAAACTCTATTTCAACTAAAATACACAATAATATCCAGAAATTTGGAAAATCGATATTTTTGACGCAAGATAAAAAGAGAACCGGAGGGTGCGCCCACAAAACATTGATATCGTGCAAAATGTCATATATCTTGATAGGGTTTCATTTTTAGATGCAAGCCAAATATTGAGAGATATGAGGTGCAAAACACTGGTACCCGTATCGACAGAATTAGCAAAGGGCCCTTAAAACCATTTTTGCTATTTTGATCCAACAAGATCGGAGTTATGTATTAGGCGAGTTGGAGTTACAGCGAGAAAAAATTTCACGTTCGGTCCTAACGTCATCAGTAGGAACCCCACTCGATCGATTCCAACATCATTGGATCTGATACAAACCACCGATACAATTCGGTAATAAAGAAAGCTTTGAATGCCTAGATGACACGCTTATGATCATCATTTCCCTTGGAATCAGCGAAACACAATAAATTTTGCCTGGTATATAGGCGATAGATATGTCATAAACGCAGGCAAGCATCTCTCAGGATATGTCTGATGTATGTATTAAGACAGAATTTAGCACTCAATTGCGCGTTCGCGATAAATTTGCCGCTATGCGTTTCGCGTACTCAGAACACTGTTTCCAGACAATTTTAAAGTGCTCAGCATAAATGGTGATGCCGTTATTCAGCATTCTCTGCTAATCACTCTAAGTTAGTCTTTTAGTGTTTCAGACGACGTGGTCGACTTTGCCGTGATGTCCTGATTCAGTTGCTATCTTCTCATAATAATGCGGGAACTACTGCAAGATGTGCCCACGAAGATGGTTAAAATTGAAATTCGTTTTGATTTATTGTGCCGAACCCGACCGGGTTTCACTTTGCCGATCTAAAATAATTCAATTTAAACAGGCTTGCGCAGGGAAATCGGCCGACACCCATGGCTGGCCCAAAGAAGTTTGGTGCCATAAATTTAAATTCGGGATGTTTGTATCTTTCCAATACGTGGTTTGTTATAAAATTTCATCGAGAAAATAGATTAAAAAATACAATAGGCCAAGTATTACAAATTGAACCCATTTAAAGAATCAAATGCAATCTAGAAATGTTCGCAATATCACTGCAAGCCCGACTTGAAACGCCATTTTTGACGCCAAATTAAATTGGGTCAAACTCATTCATGATCAGCCGATTAAAAACGTCATTTCCCTGAGCAAGCCGATTTAAATCGGGAAAAATCAAACCCGATCAGGTTTTGGAACCCAAAACTAGTAACTCTGTCGATATTGCAGAATGTAATGACGCATAGGTACACCTATGCCTTTTGCGTGCACAGTCAATCAACTCTCGATAGCATACGCCGATATGCTATATATAGACATCACACTGTAGCGCACAAGTTAGACCAAAACTAACACCGGCAATAAGTTTGTCACGCCCGAAAACCCCCCAAGTGAAGGCTATCAGCTTCCCATGACGTCACAATAAAATTAGTAATCTTGAATCGATGAACCATGGGGGCGCCATGCCCTCGTACCCATGGAACCATGCATCGCAGAGCAAAACCAACACCGGCAATCAGTTTCACATGGCCGAAAACCTTCAGGTAAAAATTTTCAGCTGCCCAGGTCACTCAGAACAAATTTTCGAATTTCGGGACAAGGAACCACAAGGATGCCACACCTCAAACCCCATGAACCGGAGCCTTAATCGAAAACAAAAAAGAGGCATCGGTATTTATCATTTTACCATGAAAAAACCAACCAGAGAAAAAAATTCGAAGGTTAAGATAAAAATAACCTTGCCTCCGTGAATGGTACTAAAATGGGGTAAAAACTCTCATTTTGACTTCTGACGCAGAACCGTGGGCGCCATACCCCCGTACCCATGGGTCTTAGAGTAAAACCAACACTGACTATAAGTTTCCCATAAAAGAAAACCTACAAACCAAACTTTTCAGCGGCCAGGACGCCAGAACAAATTTTTGAATTTCGGGTCGAGGAACCACGAGGGTGCCATACCTCATATATCATAACTCCAGAAGCGGAGCCTTAATCGAAAACAAAAAAGAGGCATCGGCATTTATCACTTTACTATGAAATATAACCAACCAGAAAAAAAATTCGAAAGTTAATATAAAATAATCTTGCTTCTGTGAAGGGTACTAAAATGAGGTAAAAAACACCATTTTGACCCCTGATCCCAGAACCAGGCCCCAAACCAAAAAAACACTAGACTCGAAAGAGCCCAAGATCATGAAAATCGGTTAAGTCGTTCACACACACACACACACACGGAATTTAAAAGCTTTCACTCCTGCAACACACAATTTCCACTACGTTATACGTTCTGATTATTAAAACTTTTAATTTTATCCATATGCATGGGCACATCTTGCGGTAATTCTCGCACAATATCGTTCATTATGAATATTTATATCGTTCATGCTACAGTACTGGCTAAAATTGACTGCTGAGTCCTCGTTGCTCGTGGGAAAATAAAATATTATTATGAATTTTAAAACTGTTTTTGCTCGTTTGTTGTTCGCTCGCAAGGGTACAACAGTCAACTGTGGCGTGTAGTCTACTTACTAACCATGACTAGACCGACAAGGAAATTAAATTGGAGCGTTATATCGACACGAATATCATCAGTTGCTGATGAGAGTTCGGTTCCATTCATAATACCACACGGAATTGTAGTGGAATTTTCACGATAGCCGCACCCATTACTAGGAATAGAAGTGGCAGATATTTGATTGTCGACCGCCGATGATACTAACAAACTTATCACTGCAAATGTACCTGAAGAACAATATTTCAGCATTAAAATCTATACCTCATTACATGCTCGATGTAAAACAAATTACTTAATAGTGTATTCTCAGTATGGCTCAAAATATAACGAACGATACGGACGTCGGAGCACTTATCAGAACAGCAACGAATCAACCTTTGAACGATACATTATGATTATAAAAAAATTTGAAAACAAGGCACAGGAATCCAAAACTTAACGACACATCAGCATTTCCAGATTAATGATTCCTTTCACATACCGTGTCAATGTTCACTTATATATATTAAAATATACAGTAAATATATATATAAATATATAATTGGTATATATTTTTGAGATATGCTACATTGAATTAATGTCAAAAACCGATTTGGTGAATTGATAATGATTAAATAAAAACGAATTGTAATCATACGCAATTTAAATTATACTATTCCCTTGCAAACTAAACACATTTGTATACGATTCGTAACTGCAGCTGTAGGTCAAACCCTTTGGGTTCGACTTCTAGAGGCAGAATAGTCGGGTCTTTTCAGTTACCCCCCCAGCCCAAAATAGTCAATTTTGAACGCACGGCGGTGATTCGACTCAGATCGACGAGCTGGTTCGAAACCATCCCGGTTATTTTTTGGGTCCCCTCTTGGTACCCAAATTTTCGAAAAACTTGTCCTCGATAAAAGTATAAATTTATACATCATTCGAACTACAATAACAAGCAAGGTTTTTCCAAAACGGACCCTGGGTCCAGGTTGGGTCCAGACCTTAGATTCTGGGTCCAGATTTACAATTTTCGGCTTGAGAATTTCACGAATTTTTACACAATAAAGAAACGTCATTACGAAACACAATTTTAAATTATTACAAATACATAAATTATTCTCTGCCTGTCCCAAGCCAGGATAAAGAACGAGGGCCATCCAAAACCAGCAGTAAGCAACTATGTACACATGTAAGCATGAACGGCTAAAAGCCTGCAATTTGTAATAGAATTTATTTGCAACTCCTATGTCTTCAAAGCCGAAACTGCCCTGGGTCCAACTTGGGTCCAGCAAAGTTTCTTTGGGCCGACGTAAAAGTGTTTGGGTCCAGACCCACCTGTGGATCCAAAAAACCTAGATGACAAGCTAAGTCGAATGGTGATAAAATCAACTTATTGCTTTTCTGGTTATTGATTTAGCCAAGACTAAGACTTAGGCATAGACTCAAGTTTAGCCTAAGCCGAACTCGTTAACCCGTGAATCTATTAGGCAGATTTTGCATCAATCTGCTCAGCTTGTCAATGCGGTTCGTATGACATATTAAACTATACAATTATCATGAAAATATTTTTCAGAAACTTTGAATACCATTGGGAACCCAAAAGATATGAAAAAATTTGTTATAGATGGCTAAAATGGTCAGATATTTTCAGAACTAGGTGATCGAGCTGGTGCTAAAATTACGTTTGTATGTTCACAATTGAACAATTTCGAGCGTAAGGGCTAACCAAAAAACACGAATAGTTTTGTCCATTACATATAGAGAGTTTCCAGGTGTCGCAGTATGACTCGTATTAGCCGAAACAAACTTATTGATTTAAGAATGACAAAGATTAACAGTAAGTAACAAAATTCATGTAAAATAACTCGTAAAATGAAAATTAATAAATTACTATACCCCTTGGACTGTATTCGTGACAAACCTACGATTAAAGTAATTAAACAATGATTACTGTATCAATATAACGTAAACTGTGTAAGTATCCCATGCAAGTCTTAAACATTTACATTGGCCCTATCCTGCTATCCTAGACATCATGTCTCTATAATGGAGGTATGAGAATTTTACCGCTCCTAGTAATCGGACTCTCTAAATTGTATTTGCCCCCACATCGTTTCAGCTCAGCAGTCCCCAGCTTGACAATTTTAGCAATTACATAAGTGCAACAGATCCATTCTGGATCGTTACGAGTTAGATTAATCTTGTACCATAGTATAATGGGCAATATTAATGAGACCAGAGATTAAGGCAGCTATCGTGGTTCTAAATAGAATTTAGTAGCGTGTGTGTCTGTGTCAATATGACCGTATCTATATCGTATAACCATGTCCATGATTGTTTAAGTATGCCCTTTCATAAATGTTGTCATACGTAAATAATTGTAATTTGATCGTTGAATTATTATAGATTGTTGATACAAGTGACTGTATTCTTGTCGTGGTACCTTATGTCATTCTTGATTTATCATAGATTGCATAGAGCTAGTATCCATGTGTTTTGAGTTTGACATAACTGATGATGTATCGAATTCATGGTATGGACTATTGTGCTTGTATAAAATTTGTGTGAATTCTGTATGCACATTGTGCCATTGCTGCGGTATGACATTGCATTGAATTTACAACAACAACAACAACAAAATCGTTTATTAACCCAACGCATACTAGTAACTGGTAAAGTCAGCAGTAACAAGGTTTGGCATCGGGCGTTAAGACCGTCATAGTGAGCTCGAAACTTAGGCAATAACTTACCAAGTGCCAGTGTACTAGTTAACAAAATATATGTACAACAAACGATATATTTACAAACAAAGTTATACGTGCAAAGCAAAGGTTAATAAACTGGTTTACAGCCAGAAAGAGATTTCCTCTTATATCTGGCTGACGAGATGGGAATGCAATTTATCGTTAAGGTCAAAGACGATGCAAGGGAGTAAATATCACTTTCATTTCTAAAATTTTCTTTTGAATTGCAAGAACTGGTTTAAATTAAACATGTTCAACGTTTGTTAAACCTTACAGAGTCCTGTGCTTCGGACTAAGGAACCAACAAAACTGGGTAACTTGTTCCATACTGAACTGTTCTAACTGCGAAGCTATGTTTTAACGAGTTAAAGCGAAACTTTGATTTGAGCAGCTTTTTCCGATGGCTGCGCGTATTTGTGTAATCAGACATTACAAACAAGTTTTCGCAGTAATTAAGTTCATTGTTAAGACAAATAATATTAGGTTTACGTCGCGTTTCAAACGACGTAGCTCCAGAGATTCTAATCGAAAACATACCAATCTTTCACTATAAGACATTTCCTGAATGGTCATTCTGGCCGCTAATCTACATGTGAAATACCGTTGAACCTTTTCCAGTGTGTCATTTTCCAACAAATAGCACATTGACTAAACTTGGCTACAGTATTCTATAATCGGGCGGGCGTATGACAAATAGGACGTCCTTATTGATTCCTGATCACTATTTAAAAACAGCGAATTAAACTCGTTAATTACTCGATAAGCTTGAGCCACAATGACATATTACAGCTTATTGTAACTCCTAAGTTATTAAATTGGGAAACAGAAGGAATTTCAGATCCACCAATGTAATGGAAATTACGGTTATTTTTGCCCAAGTGTAAAATATTACATTTAAGGATAGAGTGTTGTCACACATCTGCCCAAGTTACTAAAGAGTTAAGCGCATTTTGAAGATATGCTGTGGTGGTACTATCGGTAATATTTATATACAATTTAACGTCATCAGCAAATAATTTGATTTTACGTGTTCAAAACAAAGACGAAGATAGTTAATATACGAGAAACAAGAAAGGTCCGAGAATGCTACCTTGTACGCCAGAAAATTTAGTACTATAATTGTATGGAATTATTTGGTTTCCATTAATTCTACATAGCTATTATGCTATAAAAATGTATCAAGTTTATGGATCACTATCATGATTGTATGAAATTGTGTGAAGTGACTTATCTTGTATGAAACCTATGCTATTGATGTAACTATAACGATTGTAATTGTGATTGTATGCGGATCATGTGAAACTTACATTACCTGTAAGGAAATGGTATTGTCATTTGCGAAATTATCGAAGTATTTATGGTTGATCAGGTTTGGTGGCCATTACACCACCCATCATCTTATCCGCCAAGACCAAAGTCTAGTACCTGTTTAATGCATAGGTACTGCGAAGCAATTGTGGCTGAGTCCCTTGCCCAAGGAGATTAGCGCGACCACTGGATTCGAACTCCCAACTTCACAGAAGCAGGCGTCCTAACCACTCGGCCACGCCGCCAATAATCGCCGAAATATAGTAACTCCCCACTAGAATCGGGCCATGTATTAAAAATTTTTAAAGAAAATGTAGCCCCCCGACCTGATGTGTACCCCCCCCAACCAAATCCAAATCCAGAACCTCTAGAAGTAGTTAAGGTTTTACGCGTTATATGTTGTAAAAAGGTGTAGGTACCCACCGGACTTAAGGTGTAGCCTCACGACTTCAGGTGTAGCCCCCCGACTTACACATATCGGGGTGGTTTCAATTTTTACAAGACCTATGGATCTGCCTGAAATTTTCTGTCGGACATCTCCCACTCATGGTTGGTTTGTGAGCATAAAATGGTATCTGTATGTGCTGTATCCGTTGCGCTAGAAAAACTTCTGCGACACGCTTGTCCTAAATTGATCATTTTTAACCTCAAAAGGTCTCTAGCGGCACCAATTATAGGCCACATGTCCTCCAAATGGCTTGACCGCGACCCTTTTTGTCCGGCTTGCATACAAACAGACCATAGTTCACGTGTCGCTGCGTCAACCTATAGAATAAAGACTTATTTCGGATTAAAATTTGAACCCCAGGGGGCTCTTTGCGACCCCTGTAACAGGTTTCAGGAAGTTCGTTTTGCATAGAGATATTCGAAAAATTCAAGGTTTTTTATGTCGGAAGGGGTCTAAACACTGTACATTCGAAAACGTTTCATTTTGGCTTCAAAAAGTAGTGTTTAAAATTACATGGTTTCGTGAAATAACCCATAAATTATAATAAATATTAGTTATGTAATATATTTATAAACTAAACATAATATACTTACTTAATATTAAAACTTTAGTGGATATATTTGTTATGTAAATAAATATTATGTAACTAAATTATTATAGAATAAATTATTAATATATTAAGTAAATATTGTAATCGTAATTTTAAAGTATAGTTATTAGTTATGCAAGAACTCAATTATTATACTACTATAGTTATATGAGGATATATGATTATGGAAGTATATATATTTATATATTGGTAAATTGCTTAATTAATAAATAGTCTACTAGGTATAGTTCACATAAATATATTAATTAACTAATCTGTTATTAATAATTATTTTAATTAGATTATATATTTAATATTAAGTTTAACAAAAATACACATAGTGCGAGCGTGGCCCTTGTTTTAATGACCTGTTATAGAGTTTCCGCACTGAGCTGCCAATGTTAGCGTGGCAAAGATCCTTTTCTGAGGATATGGATGAAAATTTCAATGTAGCACACTCGTGAACATAGGCATTACCATGCTCATAAGGATACGCATTTTTTAGGCTAGGTTTGTACGAAACGAAAATTTTATGAAATGATAGGAGATAGGAAACTGGGGCTCACATACTTTTACCGGGACCTACGAGTGCGATTACAATGCCCACACTGCGTACCCTTCTGGTTCTCAGTTGTTCAGGAGTGTAAACCACGAAAACGGCTGAACTCGAGAAAAATGCGACACCATTGCGCTAAACTGGAAGTTGCAAAAATAAATATGTATATCTTGAGGTTGTCCGACCGATCTCGAGCAGAGAGGATGTTATCGAACGGATAATCCGCACTCCTATAAAACTGCCTATCTTGGACATCGGATCCACGTCGTTATTTCGGCCTCCCTTCCAAACCCGGTAACGGCAACCTTGTTCCGTGCGTTTTAAACAATTCACTGATTTTTGGCGATACGGTACGGTTTGCCAGTCAAACTAGATATTGTCACGTCTAATGAACTAACCATCGGATGAGTTTGAGCCGAGCGCAATAAAAGAGGTCGCGTCAAGATGCCGTTCAAAATTTCGCTAAATATGCTAAACACGTCCTCAGGAGTGGCCAATCCTGATCCCATTAGGACACGACATTGAGCGATTGTATTTCGTTTGATTGATCGTTACAAATACTACTTAGGAGCAAGATGAATCGGAAAATTCCCTTAACTATTTCTGAAGTGAATTTCTAGCACGGAGTGTCATCGAATTGTATCTTACCAAACCTATGTGATTCGTAACGCACCGTAATACATTGTAACATTGGTTGTTATGTAATGCTAATTACTTGTTATATGTTATTGATGTTTGTATGGAATTTTACTATTCATACTTTATCGTATTTAAACCCATCGTACACTAGTTGTAAAATATGATGAGCAATCGAATTAATCGTGTACATAGATGTCATTGAATGTGCTATTGTATTATGATGACCCGTACTAAAGATGTATCCGATTTGCTTATCAATAAACTATTGCTAAAAACGCACTGAGTTCTTGCGTCGATTGATGAAATATCTAGCGATACGTGTGAGGGGGCTTGAAATCGTCGCCCCAATCCATGAACTGCGCTTAGGCTTTGGTTTCGGAAGGTCACAAGCCTCAGTGTGTTTCGTTGGCAATTAAACGTGTGCCAGAGTTCCAAATGTCCATCGCCGGCAAAATTTTGGGAACCAGCCATGGGATCCGTCGCTGAATGGAGCGAAGCAGTCCGACTTTAAACGTCCAGAGATAGTTGGACCCTCATGGGACCAATATGGCTATAATTAATATTTGAATAATCCCCAACGATGTAGCTGATTACAATTTCCAGGTGATATTATCATACAAACAGCGGCATGGTCTGCTTGGCCTGCGAGCAGGTGACGGAGTCACCTTGTTGGGAACCCGAAAGATAGTACCACGTACACTACAAGCACAACCAATCCGGTGGAATCCGAGCATGTCCCATGACGCGCTTTTGCGGCTTGCTAAACTCCGCAGCTTCCTGGGTCTGGCAGCGGGAAACAATCCAAAATCAGCAATGTAGGTCCACCCTAGATGTTACGATAGCTTGGGTCGTTCGGGCACTGAGTTTGGAAGTTGAGTAATGCAGCAGCTTCCCTAATATTACAATAGAAAAATTACCAATATTTTATGTGAAACTTGGGGAAAATAAATACGACGAAGAATTGTGGAAAATTTTTGGTAACACCCTGACCATCTACCCCCTGTT
Organism: Trileptium ribeirensis; assembly: GCA_030248225.1. Classification (NCBI taxonomy): domain Eukaryota; kingdom Metazoa; phylum Nematoda; class Enoplea; order Enoplida; family Thoracostomopsidae; genus Trileptium; species Trileptium ribeirensis. Next base: position 45,361 of record JASANE010014436.1, read on the forward strand.
GAGCTGACGGCCCTGGACGCATACGATACATTCTATATGTATATATATTACGTAAAAATTATATATTTATACAGCATCAACAAAGCATATGCACAAAGACAGCAGTAGAATGCTGACTGCGATCGACGTTCTAAGGTTCATAAAAAATCTCCCTAATTTCAAACGATCTTAAGAACGATTCCAACTTGACATCAGTATTACACCGGTCTATGTTGTTTTCCGCGAAAATCAATATTTCACGGTTAATGGGATGTATTTCTGTGAAATTCGAATTCTTTAGATTGCGGGTTGTAATATATATCAGGGAATAACCGGAACCGAAATTTACCGGAATCGGAACCAGCAACCGGAACCATCCATTTAAACCGGATCCGGAACCTGGTCTTCGAAATTTATATATAGTAAAACAGATGATGGAAGAAATGAAGGTATAGTGGATTTAAAATGCATTAAAAATAACTTTTACATTAAACTTAATGTATTGCGATGGTATTATTGCCTTTCTGAAACTTTAAAGAGACTGAGGAAGCTAATATTTGTTTATTTATCGATCAAATATGTCGGTTTTTGGACATTCAGAGCAAAAAATGTCTTCCACTATACACCATTGCGTATACTGCGTCAAATCGAATGTGCTTACAAAGCTTGGAGCGTAGAATACACACTTTCGCTCTGTCTAAAGTCGCCTCCCTTTACTACACATACGTTTGTTGCATGTTCTTCTGTAGGAAACTTAAAATTATTGGTTTATATGATTCTAAGAGAAAATAATAGATAGAAGATAATTTTCTGATCAATGGTCAGAGACACTGTTTAGGCTAGCGTTGGACAAACAGTGCCCGTCAGTTAGATCATAATGATGATAACTTTCTAATCAGAATGCTATAAATGAAACACACTGTGATGCTGCTCGCACAGTTTCAATAAATACAGTTCATTGCCAAGAAAGCAGTTTCTAGCTGCGTTGCAGATAACGTTAGTTTACTTCAATTTAGACTGATTTAACAAGTTTACAAGCGCACTGGCGGGTGCTTGACGCAATTTATGTTAGCCAGGCATACCCTAAGTACTTCTGCGTAAGCCGTACTCTGTTACCGTGTTGGACCGGTTTAATTCAAACGTATCCCACAGACTTTTGGATGTGTAAAATAGCTGCTACAAGCATCGACCTGGCTTTGATTTAACAAACGCCTGAAAGTTATTATGAAAAATTCCTGCTCAAATTATGTGCCCTACTTACGTTTCACACGGCATATTGGTTAGTTAATCTTTTCTTTCGCTTGGTTGTATTGGAGCTTGATCATTGTAAATATATATTACATATGTTTGGATTACAGGATGAAGCAAAAAACGTGGAAAATTTCAAACAATATTTTTAAACCGGAATTCCGGTTCCGGTATGGTTTTTGCCCTTTGCTGGAACCGCAACCGGAGCCGGAATTCCGGTTACTCCCTGATATATATATACAATATAATATATGTTATGTTATAATATATTATAAATATAATCTCTATGAAATTCGAGCACACACACTGTCGTTTTAGTGAAGCGTAGACGTTCGAAATGGACAAATCACAATCTATACATATTTATCAGCTCCTAATACCACAAACAGGAACGATCTGATCGGTTACGGTACAATAAGAAACTAAAATTAGGATTATAATATTATTAATTTATATCTAAATTAATAATATTTGCGTTGACGTAAGATAAACAAGTATTCCGCAAAATAATATTATATAAAAACAGAGATACAACTTGCCAAAACTTAAATGTCGCGAAGTACCGAATACAGCATAAAACAGCGGAGCATATAAGGAAGTATACAGTCCGAATACGGCCGGTAACCCTGCCAACATTCCATACGCCATGCCTTTAACAAAAATAAAACATAACAAAGAGTCTGTAACAGCCAACATTATTGAGACTTCGCAGTCGGAAATATTATTTGTTACTCAAAACAAAAGGGTTAGATGAAATGTTCATGTTCGTATATTTGTACCACACCTATTATGCTCACCTCAGTTCATCCAATCATACATTAGACACCAACGGCGGTAAAACGCAAAATTATTACTTATAGAAACGAAAAAATCTTAGCCTGAAATAAATTATTTATAACTAATCCAAGTAGTAACGAGTTAGCTTATTGACAAATTGGTTCAATTAACCGCTAGATCACGACGGTATGTGTGTTAAGAGACTAGTACGTAGTCTTATGACCAAGGTGATGAATCCTCTGTATTGATTAAGTAATTCAGAGAGACGCACACAGCTATATTGAGCATCAACTTATAGAGCCCATATCAGCCGTGGTGCTTGAATTGTTGAGCATATACCCGCTTGTTGCATATTTACGACACACAATGTGCATCCACAAAGACGATAATAAATTATTGACACCTATAAGAGACAACTGCATAAACAGAGACCAGTAACAATACAAAATAAGGCCAAATAACACTAATATAGGTGGAATGGCTGTGGAGATAGTGTCGTTTTCGTTTTGTTTTGGGCCTCATGTGCCAAATCAAAAACCCATTTTGACTTAACCATGCAGCGTAAATATTCACAATCGCAGCATATTTTGATTTTAAGGTATTTAGAAAATGAATTGTTGTAAAAGAAAGACTGATATAGGTAAAGCGCTTACGGATATATTGCAGTGCTGTGGTATTTCGCGTTCTCGTGGGCCCATTCAAACCCCCGTTTTAAACCACAACTGCAACATAAATAATGACAATAGCAACACACGATGTGCACATATGTAGAGGATGAATTGTTATAGAGATATTAGAGTTTTCGTTTATTTTGTGTCTCAAGAGCCCATTTAAAAACTAAATTTTACTTAAATGCTACATCGTAATAGAGTTTCAAAGCAAAACAATATATACAATCGTTTAGAAATATATTTGGTCTACAAAATGTGTCCAGTTTGATTTAGATATCCACACGTTGGTCGAGATACAATAAATAAGCATTGGCAACTTATAATGTGATTTTTCGGGCCCTTTCGCTAGCAGACCGAGTCACTTAGGCCCAATTTTACAGAGCGGGAGAATATGGTGGAATTATGCTTCTCGCCGTACGGGACACAAGCAAAGATTTAACACTTTCAAATGAACTATCGCCAAAATCAATACGTCCAACCACTAAGTTGACTTATGCGTGTCACCCTAAAAACTACAGTAACGGACAGTGGTAAATTTCACTACTATATTGCTAGTGTTTCCTACAGCATTATGTAACATAACTTGTCAGCGACCAAACCAATGCTCCGAATGTACATGATACTGGACATGTTAGCAACATGAAATCAAGGTATACCCAGTACACTCAATTCCAAAATCAACAGATATTTCCCAAAATTAAGAAGTATTAGATAGCTTTGGAAAGTATATATAATATAAAACGAAAAACAGCCTGTGCTTACGCTATCAATATCTTGATAATGCCAAATAACAGCCTATATATACAAAAGATTTATCGTTCATTCTTATGGTAAACCATTTAAATACTTGTTTCAGTTGAAGCGGATTGCAACTATCAGCCAAGCTTCATAATATTACTAATCTATGGTTACTGTAAAACAATGAAAAAGTACCATCTCCAGAACAGCACCAGCGATAAACTGAAAATCCGCTAAAATATCTTAACACAAAAACGATATCTAACATACCTTGCGGCACATTCATGATTCCTAGCGTTATACCGGTAAATAAGTCCGGCAAAAACCATCGTTTCCATTTGTAATGCGCTAGCCATTGCAAAATGGGAAAAGTGTCCAGAATAAAATTTTTGACGCTAGATATGGATAGGCCTAAAATATTTTACAGTAACTTATTGACCTGTAAACAAATTCTTCTATAACAAATTTTACTGGATATGAGCTTGGGTATCCGACCAAACGACAAAGTATCATAGCATTATACTGATCATTAAATTGCCTTAATATATCGTGTGCCGTGTCACAGCAGCTAAATCGTTTGCGAGTGCTGAATGTTGCTACACAAAGGGCATTATTATAAACATTATTACTTTAATTTTAATTAACTCATATCTCTATCACATATACAACAATAACACTGTCTCGAAGCAAACAACTTTAGTGCAAATATTAAAACGAAGCCAGCATAGCATACGGAGCCTAAAATAGCGTTTAATTGATCAAAAAATTTTCTGTTTGCGTCACTCTTATGTCATCTTGATTGATGAATTTAAACATATTTTGTTTGATGCGCAATGAAATATAATTGTGCATGTAGCTCTGTGCTTGCGCTGCTGCAATGATTTCCTGCCTAAATTATACGTAAACAGATAGAAATTGAAGACTGTCAATTGGGCAGTTTGAGATCTTCCAACATTTAAGTTATTGCTGGAGGCATCGGCACAGTATTACTGAAGAATTATTGATACAATTTTTTGTCAAGCCATCTGTTTTGGAGCCAAGAGCTAAAGTTTAAAAATTATGGAATAAACGTAAAATTTTCAAAATTTCTACTAAATAACTTGCATTTATCTTTGCCTGGGGTGAATGGTGGGCTCATGCGATTATTAAATAAGTTGGTTTGGTCGTTTTCAACCTACACTAGACATGTTATTAACACAACAGAATGATGCAGGTTGCTAAATTTTTGCACCAAAATAATGTTTTCATCATTATGTCAAGTTTCGGTATAGCCCAGTTGGCTGCACATAGAGGACTAAAACTGGTCCACATGTTTTCGGGTACGCTAAATGGGATTATTAATTAAGTTGGTTTGGTTGTTTTCAACTTACACTAGACATGTTATAAACACAACAAAATGATGCAGGTTGCTAATATTTTACACCAAAATAATGTTTTCATCATATTATGTCAAGTTTCGGTATAGCACAGTTGGTTGTACATAGAGGACTAAAACTGGTCCACATGTTTTCGGGTACGCTAAATGGGATTATTAAATAAGTTGGTTTGGTTGTTTTCAACTTACACTAGACATGTTATAAACACAACAAAATGATGCAGGTTGCTAATATTTTACACCAAAATAATGTTTTCATCATATTATGTCAAGTTTCGGTATAGCCCAGTTGGTTGTACATAGAGGACTAAAACTGGTCCACATGTTTTCGGGTACGCTAAATGAGATTATTAAATAAGTTGGTTTGGTTGTTTTCAACTTACACTAGACATGTTATAAACACAACAAAATGATGCAGGTTGCTAATATTTTACACCAAAATAATGTTTTCATCATATTATGTCAAGTTTCGGTATAGCCCAGTTGGCTGTACATAGAGGACTAAAACTGGTCCACATGTTTTTGGGTACGCTAAATGGGATTATTAAATAAGTTGGTTTGGTCGTTTTCAACCTACACTAGACATGTTATTAACGCAACAGAATGATGCAGGTTGCTAAATTTTTACACCAAAATAATGTTTTCATCATATTATGTCAAGTTTCGGTATAGCCCAGTTGGCTGTACATAGGGGACTAAAACTGGTCCACATGTTTTCGGGTACGCTAAATGGGATTATTAAATAAGTTGGTTTGGTTGTTTTCAACTTACACTAGACATGTTATAAACACAACAAAATGATGCAGGTTGCTAATATTTTACACCAAAATAATGTTTTCATCATATTATGTCAAGTTTCGGTATAGCCCAGTTGGCTGTACATAGAGGACTAAAACTGGTCCACATGTTTTCGGGTACGCTAAATGGGATTATTAAATAAGTTGGTTTGGTTGTTTTCAACCCACACTAGACATGTTATTAACACAACAAAATGATGAAGGTTGCTAAATTTTTACACCAAAATTATGTTTTCATCATTATGTCAAGTTTCGTTATAGCCCAGTTGATTATACATATAGGACCAAAAATGGTCCACATGCTTTCGGGTACGCTAAATAGGATTATTAAATAAGTTGGTTTGGTTGTTTTCAACCTACACTAGACATGTTATTAACACAACAGAATGATGTAGGTTGCTAAATTTTTACACCAAAATAATGTTTTCATCATTATGCTAAGTTTCGGTATAGCCCAGTTGGTTGTACATAGAGGACTAAAAATGGTCCACGTGTTTTCGGGTACGCTAAATGGGATTATTAAATAAGGTGGTTTGGTTGTTTTCAACCCACACTAGACATGTTATTATCACAACAGAATGATGAAGGTTGCTAAATTTTACACCGAAATAATGTTTTCATCATATTATGTGTTTCGGAAGCACAGTTGGGGTTGTACATAGAGGACTAAAAATGGTCCACGTGTTTTCGGGTACGCTAAATGGGATTATTAAATAAGGTGGTTTGGTTGTTTTCAACCCACACTAGACATGTTATTAACACAACAGAATGATGAAGGTTGCTAAATTTTTACACCAAAATAATGTTTTCATCATAGTCAAGTTTCGGTATAGCCCAGTTGGTTGTACTTAGTGGACTAAAAATGGTATATACATGTTTTCGGGTACGCTAAAAAAGCAAATTGAACTTATGTAGTTTGTAACCAATGCCGAAAGCGCTTAGTGTCTAGAGCATGGAGAATATCGCTTGAAATTGTAATTTCTATTGAAAGGTGTAATTTAGAAAGTTCTCTTCTTTTGATGAAGAAATGAAGAATACCATGGTTTTTATGCGTACTAAAAATAGCAGCAACGTTGAGTTTAATGTATTGCTGATGCAATTGCATTTTTGAAACTTTGAAAGGAGCTCGGGAAATTGAATTTGGAACATGGAAATGGTCACAAAGCGGTCCCTATGTTTACCATCGCTTTAAGAATTAAAAGTAAAGTGATGAATAACATAATTATTCTGCAGGCAATGTCACATAATCAATTTGCTTCCATGGTTAGATAAAAACCAGGCCTTTTGACCACATCAAATTTATTCCCAGTATGACTGTGGACCTTAAAGACTTTACTACGTTTCACATCACCTGGTAAACGTTGAATGTCAGAAAATTCATAAGAAAATATACACTAGAAACTATAGCAATAATGTTTAATTTGAAGAAACAAGACATATAAAAAATTATAATACAAACGACACTGTACGCCATACACACTTGCAAATTTACTTTTGACTATCGAGCGAATGCTTTCCCGAAAACGCGTATATGCAGTAGGAAACGTGGCGACAGTATGGTAACCGAACTCCGTATTGAAGTGTTCCTAAAATACATTATTCAATTATAGTAGTTCACAGGTCATATTTAAACGTTGTTAGAACTGAAATATAAAATATCATTATTCGTTTCGAAAATGTTTCATTGCAATTCTCCCAACTGGCAGCAGACAAGATAAACATAATAGCATTGTTTACAGTAAGCAGTTTAGCAGAGCCAGTGCTCCAAAAAATCCAAAATTCATTTTCGTTCCAGACCGTTCACTCTTTTTCGAGTTTAAAAATGTGCGCTATACGCTGGCCTGTCCACAGTGGGGGGGGGGTGGGGGTCCCCCCACTTTCCAAATCCCCCATGTTCGTGAGATTTTCCCCATGTCCGTCCCCCCCACTCGGCCGAAACACCCATGTTCAACTAATTCCAAAATTTTTTATGTCTGAAAATTTATGTTCTTTGTTTGCAAATTGTTTTTTAAACATTAATTGCCACTATTTATAATGTTAAAATATTGCTTTTAGCTTGAAAGTACGTTCACAGTAGTAAAAATGCATGAAAATATGGAAATATTTTGTATTTTTAAGCAAAATTTATCCCCCCAACTTTGAAATTTCTCCCGAGAATGAACATAGGGGCCCCCGAAGTTTCCCCCCCACTTTTCGGAGGGCTGTGGACAGTCCAGATACGTGTAGTAATATTCTGGTAAAAAACTGGTAGGTGTCTAATTCTCCAAACTTCTAAAATTACACTTGTGGGAATCGACATAGAAATGCAGCTAGCACTACCCCAGCTAAACTGGCGGCTGCCCCAGCTGAACTGGGGGTTATAAAGTACCTAACCGCCAGAAAACATCAAAAATGTCTAACTTGGCAATTGATTGTAATTATGCTTACTTAAAAACGACATATTTTAGTAATTTTTAGCTTCACATGGGAAAATTTTGCGATTTTTAGCCAAAATAAGGTCAGTCAGCCCGTCAGACAAAAATTTGGTTAAGTTTTAGCGGGACAAAAAGTACCTAGGAGGCATGAACTGGGGAGAGGCCAAAATTTATCTCGGGCATGGACAGAGGAACCCGGGAGAGCTAGAAATACCTAACGCTCTTTCCTCCAATCCATGGAGAACCCAGGATGTTATATTTTCTTCAGACATAAGTTCGTTTTCGGCACGGCACGCGCAAAGTTAGTTGCAAGCACTAGGATCCTACAGCGCGAGAAATGATGCTTGTAATTTTAATTCTTACAAAGTTTGTCATGTAAAATTTTGAATGTCTTTGCAAAAAGAAATTTCTTATTGTTTAATTATTCAGTAATAGTCCTATCGTTACGAAAACTGCTGTTAATTTTCGGTGCATTATTGTCTATGACGATATGACGAACACTCAGGTCTCAATATGCATCACTAATATCATGGATCCCAGACAAGCAACACTCATTCCGGTTAAATTGGAAAAAGAGTTATAACAACTACATTTTAACCGCATAAAGACTACGCTATTACATTTACACACTACACAGGCAAAGATGTCGACACGTTCTATTTGCAAATAATATAATTAGAGTAACTTAAGCAGGATAATAAATTGTCTATTTTGAACGTGTCGACATCTTTGCCTGTGTATAGTGTAAATGTAACAGCGTAGTATAAAAATGTAGTTGTTTAGCAACTCTTTTTTTGGTTAAGTTACCGTAGTGTTGTGGATCCATGATATTGTAGTGATATATTGAGCCTAAATATTCGGTAATATGGTAAATTAGACAATAATGCACCGAAAATTAACAGTTCATAACGATATAAACTATTGGAATAAACAATAAGAAATTTTCTTTTTTATGCAAAAAACAGTTCAAAGTTTACACGACAACTTTGAGAAGAATTAAAATTACAAGCATCGTTGCCGCGTATTGTCATGCTTTTGCAAAATAACTTTGCGCGTGTCAAAACAAACTTATGTATAAAAGAAAAATACAAGCGTATTAAGTTCTATGATTGGAAAGACGTTAGTTATTTCTAGCTCTCCGGTTTATTTGTCCATGCCGAGATAAACTCACCCTCTCCCCAGTTAGTGCCTATCACTTTTTTGTCCCGTAAACTTGAGCCAATTTTTTTGTCTGACTAGTTTTCTAAAAAATCGCAAAATTTTCCCATGTGAACTAAAAATTCTGAATATGTCGTTTTTAATTGAGCATAAATTCATGCGAATTGCCGAGTTCAAACATTTTTGAGATACTTTATAACCCAGTTAGCTGGGGCGGCCGCCAGTTTAGCTGGGTCTCGCTCGTGTGTCGATTCCGAGAGTGTAATTTTGCTGGAAGTTTGGAAAATTGGAGCGCCTTCGGTTTCAGAATGTGCTAGCGTATCTGGAATCTCCCAGCGGTAACCCTCGAATAAGAATTCGGGGCCTCTATGTTCGGAAAAAAAAAATTTTGGGGGAATAATTACTTAAAAATACAGTACAAATATTTCCATATTTTCATGCTCAGTTTTACTACTGTGAAGACGTTATTTCAGAGCGAAAACAATATTAACATTATAAATAGTGGCAATTAATGTTTAGAAAACAATTTGCAAACAGAAGAACATAAATTTTCAGATTTAACTTGGAACATTGAACATCGTGTGCGCCCGTAAGAGAGAACGGACGCGTGGGAATCACCGAACATGGGGGATTTGAGGTGGGGGAGACCCGCCCGCCTGTGGACAGGCCAGTATAGCGCATTTTTAATTTGAAAATCGATTTTCATTCTCAAACGAAAATGAATTTTGGATTTTTTGGAGCACTGGCTCTGCTAAACTGTTACTTAAACAATGCTCCTATGTTTATCTTGTCTGCTACAGTTAGAAAAATACAATGAAACATTCGAACGAAACGAATAATGATATTTTATGCTAGGTTGGGTTAACAACGTTTAAATATGACCTGTGAACTACTATATTGAATAATGTATTTTAGGAACATTTCAATACGGAGTTCGGTTCATATATTCGCCACGTTTCAGTCGTGTACGCGTTTTCGGGGAGTCCGAGAATGGTCAAAAGTAAAAACGCAGAGAGATATGTAGTCTTTTGCGCTCTACCAGGTGTGCGTTCTGTATTATAATTTTTTATATGTCTTGTTTCTTCAAATTAAACATTATTGCCTATCCTTTCTAATATATATTTTTCTTATGAATTTTGTGACATTAGACGTTTACCAGGTGATGTGAAACGTAGTAAAGTCTTTAAGGTCCCAGCAGTAGTACTGGGAATAAAATTTGATGTGGTGGGAGGCCTCGTTTTGTTCTAATAAAAGTTTCAATTGGATTATGTGACATTGCCCCTGCAGAATAACTATGTTATTCATCACTTACTTTTAATTCTTTAAACAATGGTAGGGACCGCTTTGTGAGCCGCGCTCCGTGTTCCAAATTCGATTTTCCCAACTCCTTTTAAAAGTTTTGCAAAAAATGTTCAATTCACAATATTTTTAAACTGAGACATCTCTGTATTTTAGGTATCGCATAGAAACCATCGTATTTTCATTTTCTTCATCAAAAGAAGAAACTCTGAATTACACCTTTCAAATCGAAATTACAATTTCAACGAATTCTCCATGCTCAACACTAAGACGCTTTTCGCATTCAGTTTACAAACTACATAAGTTCAATTTGCTTTTTTTCTAGCGTACCCGAAAACATGTATATACTTAGTCCACTAAGTTGTACCCAACTCACTCCTCGTCTCAAAAGTTTTGACTATGATGAAAACGAGATATTTTGGTGTAAAAATTTAGCAACCTTCATCATTCTGTTGTGTTAATAACATGTCTAAATATGGTAAAAAAAACCCAAAAAAAAAAAAAAAATTCCGATTTGGTACCCGAAAACACGTGGACCATTTTTAGGGTGCCCTATGTACAACCAACTGGGCTGTACCCGAAACTTAGCATAATGTGATGAAAACATTATTTTGGTGTAAAAATTTCACGACCTACATCATTCTGTTGTGTTAATAACATGTCTAGTGTAGGTTGAAAACGACCCAAACCGACTTATTTAATAATACCTATTTTTGTAGCGTACACCCGAAGCCAAATATGGACCATTTTTGGTCCCTCCCATATGCTATTATAATCAACTCGCGGCTATAACGAAACTAGACATAGATGATGAAAACATAATTTTGGTGTAAAAATTTGCCGCGACACATTTTTGTTGTGTTAATAACATGTAGTTATATACAGGATTGAAAACAACCAAACCAACTTAATTTAATAATCCCCATTTAGCGTACCCCGAAAACATGTGGACCAGTTTTAGTCCTCTATGTACAGCCAACTGGGCTATACCGAAACTTGACATAATATGATGAAACATTATTTTGGTGTAAAATATTCGCGACCTGCCATTTTGTTGTGTTTATAACATGTCTAGTGTAAGTTGTGAAAAAACGACCGAACCAACTTATTTAATCATCCGTTAGCGTACCCGAAAAGCGTGTGGAGACGGCTTTATACCCCTTTTATGTACAGCCAAGTAGGCTATACCGAAACTTGACATAATATGATGAAAACATTATTTTGGTGTAAAAATTTAACAACCTGCGGCATTCTGTTGCGTTAATAACATGTCTATAGTGTAGGTTGAAAACGACAAAACCAACTTATTTAATAATCCCATTTAGCGTACCCAAAAAACATGTGGAGCCATTTTTAGTCCTCTATGTACAGCCAACTGGGCTATACCGAAACTTGACATAATATGATGAAAACATTA
>JASANE010014437.1:0-10352 GCA_030248225.1 Trileptium ribeirensis
ATCTGGTGAGTATATTAGGTTATGGACGACAATTCGTCCATAAATTTGGTTACAGACAGTTCGTCGTCCATAAAAAAATATTACAGACGACGAACCATTTGTAATATTTGTTATGCACGATCGATCATTTATAATGTCATAGACGATCGTTCGCTTATAAGAATTGATCGTCCATAACAAATATAACAAATGGCGAAGTGTTCTAAATCTTTTTGCTAATGCGGGGCGCCGGCGGAAGTTTTCAGAGCAGACCAGAGTTACCGTAGCTGTGTATCACTTGTGGTTATTATGCTTCCGTATGGTGCATGGTTGAATTAAAAAGGGCTGTTAAATGAACTAGTAAGACGCTAAATAGGCATTGAATGGATGGTGAAAATGGATTGACCAATACCCGTCTACAGACCAAAATATAATCAAATTTTGTTGTCGGTGCTTTAAACTTTATAATTAGTAACACTATTTGGCTGAAATTCTCACAACATTTTAACAATAATAATCATCTTTACATTAATAGCGGGTTGAAAATAATAAAGTTACAACTGCAAATGTAACCTAAACCGAAATCGATACAACGACATAATCCCGCAAATGTCTAGAGAAGTAGGACGGGGTGCAGCACGATAGAAAATAATCCGAGAAGGGGGGACGAAGTATCTTACATCCATTGAGCAGCTGTGTGAGTGCTGATTAACATGTGTTTATATATACATACTTGCTTGACCAACCTGGGAAATTTTGGTGGTCGATCTACATGTCCGTGACCCAAATATATTTCTGTATATACATATATACATATGTGAACAAATGGGCAAAATTTGGGGGGAATATCTAAATGTACATAGACGTTTGACTGACTTGTTATATTTCTGGGAAGAAGGAGTTACATCGTCGTCTCCCAGAACTATTTTTCGGAGGACGTATATCCCCGCCTTGTGTTTGCATCCATGTATCGATACCGTCTTTTATCAATTAACATAGCGCCAGTCAAGTTCCTGAAATTACCCAAGTGGATTTTGAACCCTAGTAAACATCAACGGAATTTATGGTGAGACAAATCTCAAAATCAGAACCAAAACCGAGTGTGAATTTTGGTACCACTTGTAAATCCATAAGGCTTGAGCGGGTTGTGATATTCTTCGATTCCTAATATTAACGTAATTAAACAGTACTGCCAAATTTTTTCACGAAGAGGATGAATTATTAAGTGGGAGCAGCTAGGTTGTTGGCTCGTGTAAAAGTAGAACCAGCAGTTTAGGAACAAAGCATTGATGTACGTATATATTGGTGCCTTTATTTCTAACCTTTATTTCTAACCAGGATCGCGGAATGTTGTTGTCCGGGACTTTCATCAGAGACATGGTAGAAGATTTCCGCGACCGGTATTTTCGTCCCCAGCCAATAGGGGACAGATGACGTTGGACTGAAACAACACTTTGACGAGACAGACGAGTCGAGAATGAGCAGCATGCGGGGTAGGTGTCAGAGCTCTGGTACTGAGTTCGTGAGGTGGAGCCGCCTTTTAAAAGTCTGCACTGACGGTGCTGACACCACTTGTTGCGGGAGCGAGTTCCAAGGTCGAATAACACGTAGGGCGAAGCTGTGTAGGCGTGTATTCACTCGAGCGCGTGGTTTAACAAGTTTCAATGAATGACCGCGGAGATTATTGTCTCGAGCGAACGTAAATAGTTGGCCACAATCATAATCCAGGAGCCCGTGTACAATTTGATATGTAAAGATCAGATCGGCACGAAGGCGCCTGGTTTCCAGAGTTTGTAGAGACAAGTAGCGCAAACGGTCCTGATAATTCAGGTGCAAGATGCCGTTGACAAGTCGAGTGGCACGGCGTTGGGAGGAGGAGGCATGTGTCGTCAGCAAATGACCAGATGTGGCTGATGATACCATCCGGAAGATCATTTATGAAAAATAGAAAGAGGGTTGGACCCAGAACGGATCCCTGTGGGACCCCACTAAGAACTTCGATTGATCGAGATGGTATGCCAGATATAATTACACATTGTCGACGACCGTGTAGAAATGATTCAAGCCATTTGAGAAGAAGGCCATCAAAGCCATTACATCGCAGCTAGTTTGTGAGATGGACATGCGGTACCATGTCAAAGGCTTTACGTAAGTCCAATAGAACAGCATCTGTACAGTCGTTTGAGTCGACTAAAGAGGTAAGAATTTCAAAGAAATCGATAAGTTGCAGAGTAGTCGACCGAGAGTTACGGAAACCGAATTGAGTAGAGCTGAATAGATTGTTTGTTAGAGCGAATTCCATGATAGATTTTTTGATAATTGTCACCATGACTTTAGAACAAGAAGCAGTGAGACTGATTGGGCGATAGTTACTCGGATCCAGTTTGGATCCTTTTTTGAAAATAGGAATGACATTTGCGGACAACCAATCAGAGGGGAGAGTAGAGGAGGTGAAAGACTTACGAAACAATAGAGACAGTGGATGAGCTAAAGCAACAGCGCAGTTTATAAGAGACACAGTTCGGTATTCCGTCGGGTCCAGGCGAAGACTGGCGCTTAAGGTGACAGAGAGTATCGCAAACGATGCGAGGGGAAAAGTTTACATCGCGGAGAACTGCGTTGGTCCTAGGAGGGAAAGATGGGACATTGGTGGTATTTTCTTGTTGAAACAAGGACGAAAAGAATGTATTAAACCCGTTAGCGACGTTGGCTGGTTCCGATAATGTAGTACCCGTAGCGGAACGGAGTTGCTGTTGCGGAGGTGCACATTTACGAGCAGCGTTGACGTGTCCCCAAAATAGCTTTGGGCGAACATTTATGAGTGACGCTAAAGAAGACATATATTTGCGACGGGAACGGCGAACTTCGATGTAGGCCAGAAGAGACAAGCGGCGATAGTTGACCCAAGCAGGTTCTGTTTGATGGCGTTTGAAGTAACGGTAACCGTTTCTTTGGCGATTTAAGGCACGACGACAACGATAATCTGCCCACCGAGGATAACGTGAAGATGCATTGCGGGTTATAGGAACATACATGGTGGTGGCGGAGTTTATGGCGCGGGTAATGTGTTGCCACATTTCTTCTACTGACATCGAGTCATCGATTGATATGTTTGCAGTGAGGTAGTTTGACATACCTACCCAATCGGAACGTGACCAGCGAGGTCGGCGACTATGTTTTGTAGAATTTGGTACACAAGACAACTGGAAACTCACTACGAAGTGGTCGCTGCGACCGACGCCGGGACCAATAGTGACGCGGTGGACGATGTCATTGGAGCAAAATACCAGGTCAGGTATGTTGAATTTTCGGGTTGGTTCGAGTACGAACTGTGTCAGACCTAATTCAAACGTCAATTCATAAAGTCGTCACAAATGTGAGGCCAGTTTGGCGTGAACCAGTCGATTTGTGGCCAATTGAAATCACCAATCATTAATAAAACATTGAAGTTTTCAGAGCGAAGTGTTTGCAAGTAATTGTACATTTGAGTGTTGGTGATTGAATCGTTTGAGGGGGATCGATAGACGCAACAAACAAGTATGTCGGGAGAGGCTGTTTTTATAATACATGATGCTACGTCGGGATGATCCGGACAGTTGACAAGGGCTTGGGGCTTAAGTGAGTTATGTGCAAATATAATACTGCCGCCGCCGATGCCATGGCCCCCGCGGTCACCACGAAAAGTGGTGAAACCGTCAATGTGCAACTCGCTATTCAGAACGTCACTGTGAGCCCACGTCTCAGTTACACCAATAACTCTGACACCTCCACGATCGGCTAATAACAGTTTCAAATTGTCCAGTTTATTTAACAACGATTGAGCGTCAAATAATAAACAATCTGTATGGCTAATGTCATTTGCAATTTCATTAAGAAAGCTAGAGCAAGATACACTTGAATTATCACAGTCAACGAAGCTATCGCTTTTGTTAGAATAAATGTCGGAATTACAATTTTCATAAGTATCGGTATAAGTATCATAGTTACCAGAACTTACATTGTTATTAAATAATACACAAGGATTTTCAGCAAGAAAACATGAGTGAACATTGTCAAGTGATGTAGAAAAATTATGTGTTAAATCAGAAGGAAAATTATAATTAGTTACTGTTGACCCACGTCGTCTGCCGGCAAGACGCTGGTATCCAGTGTCGCCGGCTGCTGGCAGTTTTGCGAGCGAGGTGCTATACGATGATGTTTTCTGATGAATTCCTCATCAGAACTGTCAGCTGGAACAGACACTGTAACAATTTTTATACCTTTCATGCGGAGATTTTTCTCACCTGCAAGTCGCCGCTGTAAATAAGTTTCATAAAAAGCACGTTTTTTTACCTGTTCCGCAGGAGTGCGGTCGGGCTTGAGACTGATAGACTTGAAGCGTGGATCATCACAGGATGCCAACGACCGAGCTTTATTGAGGAAAGTTACAACCGAAGACGAAGTTGAAAACGAAATTTTAAGCGCTTTTGGACGCTGAACGCCTGCTGCTGTTGTTTTACTTTGCCCCACACGATTAATATACGTAATTGTATGATCATCTGGGTTGAGACCAATCGCTAATAATAAGTTACTAAACAACTCCTTGTCAGGAACTGCTTCGTTTTGGCGATTGACAATTTGTTTCAAATTAAATACCATAAGATTATACTTGCGTCGTTCGATATCTTTAAACTCACTTAAAGGTTTGTCAACTGCTTGGGTGATGATGTCGGATTTTGGAGCTCCCATTTCAGAATGATTAAGTTGCTGCTGAGTTGGAACATTCACCTGCGGAGTCTCCAGCTGTTTACGGATGGTATCGACAGATTTGGTGAGCGCTTGCAGAGATGCCTCGAGCTTGTCACACCGTTCTTCATTTTCATTTATTCCATTCAGCATTTTAACAACAACAGGACTACAACTTATACAACACCAAAAGATAATACCGGGATTTTTGACAATTTCTTTGGCTACGGTCGGATTTATTGTCACACACCGAGAGTGGAAGGTCGCATTGCATTTTCCGCAGGGAAACCAGGTATCGTTGTTGTCCAAGCGGATGAGACCTCCAGCACGACAATCATGAGCGTGGCACACCAACGGTTCATCAAGACTGCTAGTTTGAGATGAACGTAATTCGCGCTGAGTTGACATTTTGTTCACGTGTAATGATTTGTTATACTAATTTAGATAATTTAGTCCATATATATACGAATTAAATAAACATCTGAATGAATTAAATAAACATCTGAATGATATGAGTGCCAACTATATAGTATTAACAGGCATATATAATTGACAACATTCTGACTGATATATATTTTATAGTTGCACGCATTGTTTATATTTGACAAGGAAAATACAAAGTGACATAAAGCTTCGAATGGCATTATTGTAACCGATATTATTTGTCACTAAGGTCAGCTCTTATATTATTATAACAGACAGTTTTGTTTTCACACGGTCTACTACGCGGCCGCAGCTATTTAATTCCAAAGTGTGACAAATTAGAAACTTTTCGGGTAGCGAGTTCCAGGCACTATCACACTGTAACAACATAAGTAAATAAGAGTGGAAACCTTTCTTATATTCTAATAAATTCCAGAGCACAAATCTATATTTATCGGATTGAGTCAAATAAAATTCTGGAAAATTAAAATACCATACCAGATATAGATTTAGCAATATAAATAAATAGATGTACGCATGTATTGTTATCGGAATTTTAGAGTCTGTGCTGACGAGTAGAAGTTTGCTTGGATGGAAAACAGTAAATTTTGGAATTTCCGTGGGCCATAAATTTGTGCATCGCAGTAACTTACGGAAAACCTCAGTTCTATTTAATAATAAAAATACAATCGTTAAAAGTTGCCGCCATAGACGAAGAGGGCACATTTATAAAAAATATAAATACAGATTTCATTCTTCTTCTTCCTTGGACAAAAATCTTTCATATTCCCAATAAACAGGATTCCCTGCGGCGCCTTCAGTCCAGAACAAAATATCTTTTGAGATTATCTCTGATAATTCTTGTGCGAGGAAAGAACGAGTGCCTAAGATCACATCGTTATCATCACATTAGTCACTATCACAGTGGCTTTTTCATTCAGGTAAAAGTCGAAGGCTAGGAAAAGTTTGCAAACAAACGTAAATTCAGAGCTAGAGTGTGGTCTTATAATGCATTATCACATCATAACATCGTTATTAGGACAACCCCCTAAGAGGGCAGGTGCCTACTACCGTCATGAGAGGTGCTACAAACCAGTCAAAATACTAGAAATTGTTTTTGATCAATAATCGGAGATCTTAGAAGGCAGTGGCCCCTCTGGTTCATAGCGTTGAAATTTTTTTGAGATTATTAAGGCACTGTAATTCAAGCACTTAAAGGCACGATTTGGTCCTTTGTATGAAAGCCATTGTTGGTCGACCATTGCTCGCGCCAGGCTCAGACCGTTTCGTTTGTAAACGATTGTGACGAATTCGATAAATTCATGATCAGGTATGATGATTTCCTCACACCAGGCTCAAACCCTTTCAGCGTATACAGACGAGTTGCGGTGGCCATGATGAAACCACACTGCTATCCGGAACTGTCCTTTGCGCCACGTGGCTCAGACCGTTTCGTTTGTAAACGATTGTGACGAATTCGATAAATTCATGATCAGGTATGATGATTTCCTCACACCAGGCTCAAACCCTTTCAGCGTATACAGACGAGTTGCGGTGGCCATGATGAAACCACACTGCTATCCGGAACTGTCCTTTGCGCCACGTGGATTAGACCCAATACGGCATATTGCAAATTGTGGTATCCTTTTACGATTTGTATTCGGAGCCGTTGGAATTGACCCGTTATATCCGGTGATATCTGCAGCGTCGATTATAAACGTTGTAGATTTGCGTATAGTTAATGCAATAGTCAATTAATGGCTCAAATTGTGCATTGTTTTAAGATAACGTTTGACTGCCTTCTGCTGTTCACTAATCCGTGTTACTTGATGGATTTTTCATTGCCATCGTTCCCATGCCGGAGGTTGATAAGCGATTGAAATGATTTCGTCCATGAATTGTGTCAGGAAACCCAAAACATACGAATGGTACAATCTCGGTGATATTCGATTGTACCAAAACCATTGCCGTAGTTGAATATCGATCTGTCGAAACGCAATGAAACCAATAAAACGTTTGGACTTTGTCAAGCATCCACGATTTCTTCGCCCTTGATTATGTCACGCCAAGCATGAAGCATTAATTTGTAACCGGTTTAAACACCTTGCGTATTTTCGTAATAATGTCATCTTGGCGATAATCGGAATAGTGAAATATTAGATTTCGAGCAAAATCGATAGGTTCCGCTGGTTCTTGAGCTCATGTGATATCCGCGACTCGGAAAATCTTCGATTCAATAGCCGCAGGTACCGCAGCTTGTGCGCGTTGATTCAGTTGTCGTGCTCTACGAATCGGGGTTTCTGCTTTTCATATCCGTCGTTGGAGTCACCGTGAGCGGTTCTCGTGCTGTTGTAGCTGTGCATGAGTATTGTTCAAATCGAAAATCGTTCTCCCTGCACCGCGATGAAGCTGATCTGCACGAGAAGTTTCGGCATCCTTGGGCTCACGTAAGTAGTAGGAAAAAGGCCGGTTCTACGCCACTTGATTAATGACCTGTCAAATTTTTAGGTGAAATATTGACCCTGTGTCACATGACCTGTCAAGAATTATTAATTACCCTAAATACATATATACGTAATATATAGCCCCCTCCCCCCACGCATTTATATAATATATAATGATACACTTTCGCCCACGCATATATGTTCATATATTCTACTATCCACTATATAATATAACATTGATGACTCATCACTTTGGAATGTTCTAGAAGCTTCTATTGGAGTTATTCCAATCACCATCAACTATGCCCTATAAACCAACCAATCAGTAGCAGCAGAGAATACATGAAAAGGATATAAAAGCTGGTATACATTAATTTATCAATCAGTTTGCAATGGCTTTCGTTTCTGAAATGGTCGGTTTTGTGCTTACGATGCTCTCCAAACCACTTCGCGGTTTTTTGGAGAGCTATCAAATTACGTGGCGTCGTAATGTTGTGGACCCTGCTGTATTCCTTAATCATAGCAGGCGACAGTTGGAGAATGCGATCAAGGAGCGTCTGTCGACATGGAACGGTCTCAAGGCATACGTTGGCATGAAGGTTACGTTCGAGAAGGATATGGATCCTGATACGACAATCAGTGCAACCTTCTCTGTCAAAATACAGCGGATTCTCAATTTTTCAACCGTCAATCAACATACTTCAATGATTTTTGATGATATCTTAAAAAACGTACACACTTTTGTTCAACGCGGATCTGGCTGGATAGTAAAACAAGTGGAACATCTTGATCTCCATTTGGCTCGATACGTAGGATTAAGAGGGGCAACATACAAACAAGCCTCTCCCAAAAACAATTCAAGCTAAAAGAGCAGTCGTTAACGTTGAAAATAACGATAACAAATGTTTTCAATGGGCAATACTTTCTGCTCTATACCCAGTTCATTTCAAGGAGCATCCAAATCGTCAAACCAAATATGAACCGTATGTCGAAAATCTCTAGTTCGATGGTACCAACTTCCCAGTACAAGTCACGACATCAACAAATTTGAAAAGCTCAACAATATTGGGGTTAGTGTAATATCTTGTGACGAAGGCAAGCTAATACGTCTTCATATATATGAGGGATCGTATGAGCGAGTGGTTAATCTACTTCTATACAAAGGACATTATTGCTGGATCAAAGATTTAGATCGATTACTCCACACTCAACGAGCAAAACAACATAAACTATTTTTCTGTCAACGATGTCTTCTTCCTCAATATTCTCAAAAAAGTTGGATCTCCACACCGCAATGTGTAAAAATAACGAATATACTCGAATAACCTTTCCCAAAGACGATATACTGCAATTTCGAAACACTCATAAAATGGTTCGAGCTCCGTACACCATCTACGCTGATTTTGAAACGCTACTTCTCCCCATCGATTCTTGCCAACTATGTCCATCAACTTCGTACACTGAAGCTTATCAAAAACATCAAGTGTGTGGCTATGGTTTGATTGACATTTTGCAATGTTGTGGAGACGACACAAAGGAAATGGGTAAAGCCGCGGTATCTCGCGGCAAATACTGTGTCAAAAAGTTTTTACTCAATGTAATTGAATTGGGTAACAAGTACCAAGAGCGTGTCAATAACCCAATATCGCTACAAATGACTAAAGACGATTGGTTCCGCTACAACTACGCGAAAGATTGCTTCATTTGTGGAAAACAACTACTCTACGATCGTGTCAGAGATCATTGTCATCTTTGCGGTCGATTCCATGGTGCTGTCCACAATGAATGCAACATTAGTTATAAAATCAACCGAGATGTTAACATCTTTTTCCACAACTTACGAAAGTATGATGGTCATCTCATCATGCAGGAGATTGGTAAATTAACCAATCAACTCAAAATGGAGCTCGATTGCATACCCAAAGGTGCTGAGGATTATTTATCCTTCAGCATCAAACTTCAACAAGAAATTGTTGAACATCAACAAAGAACCGCTACATACGACCCTAACGGATATCTCGCTCATCTGTTCGCTATACATGACTCAATGCAACCAAACATTCAACCTCATCTAGAAGTTAACGAAGACGAACTGTCAGATGTGATTTCTCTTGATCAACTAGGTGAGGCGAAGATAGCGATATGGAGGATAACGAACTTTTGGATAATATTGCGGATGAAGATACTTCAGCAGCGGAAGAGAGTCCAAAGCCTAAAAAATATACTTGAGTAGATGAAAAATGCCGGTTTTGCCCCCCCCTCCGGAGGAGGTGGTGTGAGGACTCATCTGCGGTGTGGGTCATTACTCATTATATACATATATACATATGTATAATTTTTTAAACACACACATATATATATATATTTATATGCACACGTATACAAACATATTGTTGTTAGGCAACCAGCAGAAGATAAGTTACAACTCTAAGCTTTGATGACGTTAATAGAACCACACGTTCTATTTTACCCCACACAACAAACCAATGAAACCCACACGACATATGGCCAGACATAAATATGACGGTTTTGCCCCCCCCTCCCTCCTCCCAGTTTCTGAAGTCAAGTTGGTTTTCCCCCTCCACATACGTGGAGGTGGAGATTGGTGATAATAATGGTTGAAATTATGCCCGGCTGGCCTTAACACGTTTCGGCCATGCCAAGGGTCTCATCAGATGGCTATAGGCTACCGCTGGCCTTAAAACGTTTCGACCATGCCAAGGGTCTCATCAGATGGCTATAGGCTACCGCTGGCCTTAAAACGCTTCGACCATGCCAAGG
>JASANE010014438.1:0-16151 GCA_030248225.1 Trileptium ribeirensis
GTAAAGCCGAAGTTCTAATTTTGCATTAAACAGATAAATCCGAACACAGAATATATTAAGATCATTGCCGAATAGTAAATGACATTCGATTGAAATTCATGCAAAATTTCAAAAGACACGACTAGAACAACATGTGCCTCTTATATAACACTATTTGTATCTAACGTTAAAACAAAGCTGAAAGCTGGTTAATTTAGTTTTAAAGACTTGAAATGTTTCTTTTGCCTGATCTAAAACAAAAACGTTACTAATCAATATAACCGCTACTTATGTTACAAATTTCGCCAAATGTGGTGCATCGAATATATTAAGATCATTGCCGAATAGTAAATGACATACGATTGAAATTCATGCAAAATTTCAAAAGACACGACTAGAACAACATGTGCCTCTTATATAACACTATTTGTATCTAACGTTAAAACAAAGCTGAAAGCTGGTTATTTTAGTTTTAAAGACTTGAAAATGTTTCTTTTGCCCGATCTCAAACGAAAAACATTGCTAATCAATATAACAGCTCCTTATGTCCACTTATGTAAATAGAAGCTGGTTTACCAGCATAAAATATACTTTAAGAAGCTGATGGCTTAGTTTATAAGAAACAAAATCTTCCATTTTATGAACTCGAGCTGGTGTTGAAAATATGCTTCGCCTGAGTTGTCGCTTCGCTAAATCGTTAAGTATTGAGCGGCAGAACGTACCTTCAACTTATATTCACCCTAACATGGTAAAAAGGTTACAGCCCAAAACGAACGAAATAACATAATAGCGAACGTGTTTGCCAAAATGTCTGTTGCTCAGTAGACGCACGCTCAAAAGCAATTCGTTCCAAAACAACAATTTGAACATTCTGAATTTTAATATTGTCCAAATTTCGAATGAACCACTCGGTCGCGTTTCGCTCGAGACTTGCTTCAAAACCGATCTTTCGAAAAGCTGCAGCCATCTCTGTACTCATTTTTGTCTGTGAAACGTGTGTGTTGTAAAAATCGAGTCACTTCAACATAGCATTTCACGATTTCTCCATTTCAGCAAAAATCACTGTTTTAATCTGAAAAACTGGGCACAATAGGTAATAGTTGGGGCACGGCTTGCCTTGTATACACAGATTTGTATGCACGGATCGTACGAGTTCAAGCGAGTGCGATAGCACGAGTTTGGACGAGTAAACTGTACAACTGTGTACGCACATACCTGAATTCATAGTGATCCGTGCTACAACTAACTTGTGACATAGCTGTAGAACAGTTTTCTATTATGTAATCCATGTTACAAATTATTAAACATTATATATTTCAAAATTACGAGAATTCATCATTTTATGTAAAATTCTACCTGCGGACCGGCATTAGATTTTGGATCAAAAGGATCGCCAATAACCCTCTTTTTGCAGCGTTCTACGACGCGCTTCCGAAAGTCGTCGGCAATTTGTTCCTGAACAAATACTCGCTGACCGGCGATACAACATTGGCCACTGTGGACAAATGCGCCTTGATAAGCCATTTCAACGGCAAGATCAGCTGTAATAATAAAAAGAGCTGATATTTTATAATTATTATTACCACGAGTGCATTAGGGAAGAGTATGACACTTCCCTGCACTCACATATAAACCCGTGTTTGATGACGCGGACGTTTTCGGCCTGACCCCCAGTTTTTGGAGGTCGTCATGCACCGACCCCCAATTTCGACTTGGAGTGGGGTAGCTCGGACAACCGGTTTTGTGAGGGGTAGCTCGGACCCCTAGTCTTGAGGGGGCGGGGGTCAGTTAAACCGTTGGCTGCTTATAAACCGACCCCCTCAAAACTTAGCTGGTCCGAGCTACACCCCTCCTACATAACGGCGGGGTCCGAGCTACTCCCCTAAAACTGGGGGTCTCTGCATGAGCGGGGGAGGGGGGTCAGGCCAAAAACGCCCGCGTCATTAAATACGTGTTAAAATTAAGTGCAGGGAAGTATCATACTCTTCTCTAATGCACACTTGTTGCTTCTAAGAGTGGCAGTTATCCAACAGGAGCAATTTGGATATATACACTGCAACGCAGCTACAACAAAATAATCCGAAAAACTAGCAATATGAATGAGGGTAAAGCATCAGGAGTACAACCACGCTGAGAAATAAAAGCGAACATATCAAAATTCGTTAATAATTGCTATTCGCCAAAATATGCTTTTATTTCAGAGCGTGACTGTACCTAGCATCGTTATTTGATGTCTATGATTGAAACACCTAAAGTTTTGTCTGGGCTTCCTATTCGCTGAAAATTTTGCCATAGGGCATGAACATAGGGCCCATCTTTTTGAACCGGGAGGCGCTCGATTTTGCCAAGATAAAAACGGTTAAAAATCGCGTCAGAAACACTGCCAAAATGCATTTGATAGAGAAAGAGCGATTTTGACACAAATTTTGACAAAATTTGCGAAATTTTTGGATCCAGGAATAAATTTTAGTAGAAATTTTGATCAAATTTTAGGTATTTGTGTGTTTTTACGGATAAGAAACAAAAAAATTTGCCAAGAGGCGATGAGCCAGGGAAGCCCAAGATTTGCCAAGGGAAAGCAACCGGGGGCACTTAAAAATGCAAGTGCCCCACCCCCAAGAATAAAAACCATAGTTTGTTAGGGCAAGACATGTATTTCAGCTGGTAACTACTGTTATAGAAATTGGATTCGTATTCATGGGTATGCTGTGTTAATAGGTCGTACCGCCACAAACAAACAGTGCGGTATTGCTACTACATTTGTCGGAAAACGAAGGCCGCAGGCAAATTGTTGCTGGGTTGCGGCCGTTGAGTTGAGTGATACAGTACCTAATCTAAACATTTAAGTACATACTGACAGAAACAGCTGCTCTAACATTTCTTCAAGACCCTAAGTCACAGCTGCATCAGCTTAGGGTGGTAAGTGGGCGGGGGGGGGGAGTTCTTCGGAGCAATAGGGTAGAGCTAAAATATTGCGCGCGCCGAAGGAGATAGGGGTGTGTGCAGAGCCTTCAGAGAGGGGTAGATTTGGCTTAAGGGGTGTCCGAACCTTAGGGGACAGTAGCGGATTCATAGTCAACGTAGTACTGTGTAATGGAAGGGGTTGTCAGTAGGCGCTCACGCATTCCCAGGAAGCAAACTTTACTCCCTCGGACCGGCTCCAAGGTTCTGCAACTTCCCCATTTACCCCGTTGGGCAGAATCCAGAAACCCTTCCCCCGCGGAAAAGTTTAACAATAGCAGTTCGTACTACCGAAAAATTATGGCAAAATTTGGGGTTACGGTTTTTCCGCCTGGCCTGCCATTCCTTCTCGTTCCTTCACCTGGCTAATAGGAGGCGCTCCCTCCCCAATCGGCGCCTGTTAGGGAGCAATCCCTACGCCCCTAACGACACCTATACCTTAACCGAAGAGATAGATTATCTGTTCATTTTTAAAAATAATAATGTAATCTTGTTTCTTGGTTATTTTTGGGCCGCGGAACACAGTTGAGCTGGAAACTTTGTTTTCGCTGGAAGCGTGTTTGTTTTTCGCCTGTAGCCATATTTAGCTGAATTATGGCATTTTCGAATTCACGCGAGCAGTATATAGATATTAGTACGAGTTTAAGTTTAATTAATTCAGTGACCAAAGCTGAGGTAACTATGTGATTAAGCTTTTCGCAACAAGAGTACGGTTTCGCAACTTCAGGAGTATGTGTGTTATTTGGTTTTCAAAGTATACGTGCTAATGCAAATAGGAGTGAGTTTAGAGCAGCTAAAACATAGAAAAATTTCTCGCTCTTGATTCGTCAATCCAACCCCTACCTTTAATAAACGCCATCATATCGTTAGAATCTATCAATACAATTCAATACTAACTTGTTTTTATTACTTTAGCGTACTCATGAATTTTAGACCATTGGCAGTAGCACATGTCACCTTTACAAAATTCCGTGACGTTGAATAAAAATTGTATAAAATTGCTGTTAATAACGCTAAATCGTTAATCTGCACGGATGACCTGAGGAATTGATTTGGCGCAAAATGTCATGGACTTCAAGCTATTAATAATCACTGAAAGGGGAGTAAAACTATATCATTTTGAGTTTATTGTTGAACTGGATTTTAACAAAGCTTAATATTTTACTACATGTCACTGCAACATAATTATCTGAGTGATCATCACTACATATCCTGGCTTAACGGTTTTGGAAATAAGCAGTCAATAATAAATTAAAATATTCATTGTGCACTGCGAAACGATGTCGGGCATGCAAAATTCAATTAATACTCTTTTTTCCGAATTTGAATCCGATTTTTTTAATCAGCTCGGTTATTAATTACAAACTACAACTTGAAGTACTAATTATTGTCAACAATTCTTGTCAGTAGATTAAAACGGATGCAAAAGATCCACAAAGCAAACCAATAACTCTTGTAGGACGCTTATACGTGTAATGATCACAGAAATAATAATCACTGCTAGCGAAACGTCAATTCGCTAGTTAGAATAATGATCACAACATACTAACCGTTTCAAGCGGGTCCATGGTGTAGTGGTGAGCACGTCTGCTGCGCACGTGGAAGGCCCGGTGGACGATTCTCGGTGAAGCCATTGTTTAGCTTGAGCGGCATTTAACAAAAATAGCTAACATAGTTTATATATATATACGTTCTTCAGTCACGTTCGACACACTTACATATCCCATTTTACACTTACTATCAGCATCAGCAAATACTATATTCGGACTCTTTCCGCCAAGCTCCAACGTAACTCGCTTAAGATTCGACTCTCCAGCAGCTTTCATTATCGACCGTCCAACTTCTGTCGAACCCGTAAAACTAACTTTGGCGATATCTGGATGCAAAGCAATCGCGTTTCCAGCCGTACGACCATAACCTGGCACAACGTTGATAACGCCAGGAGGAAAACCAGCCTGAAATATGTATTAAATTCAAGTTAATAGTACGAATCATATCGATTAAAAAATTATTGTAAAATAAGACAAATTTGGTTGCAATGAAAGATGTTATTAGTGTTCAAATAACTTTTGCTTCAAAATATTCATAAAATTAACCACTCAATGTTACAAAATACGTTACACAAGTCTATAATCTCTCCTAATATTGTGAATTTGATTGTAAATCGAATAGCAGTTAACAGATTTATACTGGCACTATGAGCGAGGCTAAAGCTGCTATAACGACGTTTTCCAGGTCTCTAAAAGCTCTCGCAACGCGAATACATCACAATGAGCGGCCATACGTAATATATATACGCATCACTCGTCGGTTAACGAACTGTTCTGTATCTTACAAAAGTTGTCGTAGAATAACCAAACGGCTGGAACAGTTAACCTAATTTTTAGGCATTTCTTTGTTCAAAATAGTCTCCAATTAAATCTGATTTTATACCTATGCACAACGCTTAATATTGTTTTATTTATATTCTACAATAATAATTATCTAGGACTGTTCTGCGCTCTATATAATTTAGGGATTTTAGGAAATCTTGACATAATTACTCAATGTTTCGGTATAAGCTGAATAGCATAAGACGCGTACAGCCTTTAAATCGTGGGTTCGGGTTCTATGTCACGCCATATAGCGCGATACATATTATGAACCATTGGTTTATTACAAGTTAAAAATTAATCTTACACTGGTTCATGGTATTTAAATACCTGTTTCTATGAGTTCTAGTCGTTATAACCTAATTGGCAGTCGTGTCAACTGAATCAAGCCTCAACATCAACCAAGTATTTCCATGTTCCTCAATAGCGAGTTGACTATAATTTATAGCCCTAGGTCGAGGCTGCCGCCCTCAAACCTTCCGCTCTAAACAATATAGCTTCCTGACCCTAAAAAAGGTGACATGGACCGTCGCGGCCATAATAGTCATCATGGTTTTCGGCTACAAAGTTCCTTGTCCAAACTATAAGTATTCCTCATTATAAAAAGCTTTGTCCATTATGTTATCGTTGTTCTCGTCTAACATGTATGTAAACAACAAATAGAAAAAGTCGTAAACAAAATATGGAAATGCTAAATTTTTTGATATAGGTTATCTATCATGAAATTGGTTCACGCCATATGCAATATTAACGCTCGTAAATCCATATATAAGTATTTTTCGAACCTAAAAGATCGCAGCAAACATGGGGTAGCATATTTGGTAATGGCAACTCTAGTTTTGTTTCACACACTGCCTACCGGTCTGCTGTAGCAAATGACAAATATAGATCTGGCCCGTCCACAGTGGGGGAATGGTCCCCCACTTTCCAAATCCCCCATGTTCGCGAGATTTTCACCCAAGTCTGTCCCCCTACTCGACCTCCATGTTCAACTAAATCGAAAAAAAAATTTGTCTGAAAATTTATGTTTTTGTATGCAAAACATTTTTAGACGTTAATTATTAATATTTATAATGCTTACACGTAGTTTCATAGCTTGAAAATACATGCACGGCAGTAAAACTACATGAAAATATGAAAATATTTAGTATTTGAAGCAAAATTTATTACCTGCTTTAAAATTTCCCCCGAGCATGAACGTCGAAGTCCCGAAGTCCCCCATTTATCGGAGCGCTGCAAACAGACCAGTTGATATACATATTTTAGCCTTAACTACTGACATAATAAATGACTTAATAATAAGAGAGTGCCGACGAAAATATTTAATGACCAGATCATTCAACAAAACATTTGAAAAAATATGTAAGTGAAAAAATGGTGAATGACCATAAAATCTGTGGCATTTCGTTAATAGTAATAAACGACGGATTTTACTGAGAAAAAAACAGATAATTATGAACATCGAAAAATACATTGGGTCGAAAATGTTAATCAAATATAAGCATAAACGATAATATGTGGAAAAACAAAAACAATCCAATTATATGTATAACCCATAGGAAATTTTTTTACAAAATTGAAAAAATTTTGAGTTCCTGAGAATTTCGAACATTTATACCTTGTCCCCCGAGAACCTCCGTACAACTATATAAACAGCGCAAAATTGCGTGACTTAGATTTTTACCTTATGACTTTGAGTTACATTCTCTTAAGTTCAAACTAACTCAAGCTGACTTTGACAGGTAACTCGGGAACCTTAGCTAAGTGCCCCAATTCAAATGTGAGTTGGACATTAGTGAGCTAGGCACAAATCTAATTCAGGAACCCTGAGTTGGATAAAACTGGCTTACGCTGAGTTAACTCTTTAACTCAGAGTTCCTGAATACGATTTGTCTATTCCGTTTTGCGCTAAATAAACTCAGTCTTAGTTAGAACTGTAACACGCCTGAATTATGTTCTAACTCTGCAGTCTGAGTTAGTCGAACTCGTTCTGAAACGGTCCCAAACAACTTCATACATATGAGAAGATACAACTAACTTAGCCTGCAGAATTAGAACTGTAATACGCCTGAGTTATGTTCTAACTCTGCAGTCTGAGTCAGTCGAACTCGTTCTGAAACGGTCCCATACAACTACATACATGTGAGACGATACAACTAACTCAATCTGCAGAATTAGAACTGTTGTAATACGCCTGAGTTATGTTCTCCAACTCTGCAGTCTGAGTTAGTCGAACTCGTTGTGAAACAGTCCCATATGTACAACTTCATACATGTAAGACGATACAACTAACTCAGTCTGCAGAATTAGAACTGTTTGTAATACGCCTGAGTTATGTTCCAACTCTGCAGTATGAGTTAGTTGCACTCTTTCTGAAATGGTCCGATACAACTTCAGACCTGTGAGACGATGCAACTAACGCTGAGTTAAAATTAACTTAGGCAAATTTGCAGGGTACCCTCCAACGAGCCGATGGACCTTGGGCATTTATAATATAAACTTTAACCGGTTTACTTTGCAAAAAGCTGCTTTTTACAGCAAGCCGTTAAAATGTTTTTGATATGCATGTCAGTTAAATGCTTTTTCACGGTAAAATGTTGTCCCACGGATTTTATAGTAACAAGAAATGTTCACGTTGGTATGTCCAGGTACATACAATGTTAAAAGGCTGAGCCAAATTTGACTGAATTTGGCCAGTCTTTTTCCACTTCAGTAAATGAGTCAGATCAAGTACAAACTGATCCGTATTTGAATCAGAGTGAGTCTAAGCTGACGCATACTGAGTTAAGGTTTGTCCTTAGTCGCTAAATCAAAACCGAGATTAGAAATCTGGATTTTCTTAAAAAACGCTGATGGGTATAGAAGAACGTCATCCCCGAAATGTATCTAGCGTACAGATTAAGGAATACCATGCTTCCTACTAGAATTTAGATAATGATATCTTAATGTTCATGGAATCAAAACGAGTTTCATTTCAAACACCGCATCACAGCATATATTTTGAAGAATTTTACTTTTATGTTTCAAGCTAGCAAGAATTAGCTGAATTGCATAATTTTTAGCAAAGATTTCACTACATGTCTCTAGAAAAAACTTAAGTAAAAGGATCCATTAAAATTATTTTAATTTTTAGCAAAGATTTCACTACATGTCTCTAGAAAAAACTTAAGTAAAAGGATCCATTAAAATTATTTGATAGAACACATATGAGCGAAATAACATTGTTGCAGTAATCACTAGTTTACACGCTGAATATTTAGTAGCTCTTTGGTACTAACAGCAATGTCAAACTGCTATTTTTTATCCTTATTTATGTAACAACTGCCTATTGTCAGGTTTCCTTTGAGATCCACATTCACCATTTCTGGATTTTGCTGACTTACTTTAAGAACCAACGCACAAAATCGTAATGCCGTAAGTGATGTTGCTTCAGCTGGTTTAACTACAACCGTACAGCCTGCTGTTAGCGCATGACCAAGTTTGTTACACAATAATACCATTGGAAAATTCCACTGAAACATATTTGTCATATATATTTTAAGTAGACAATAATATATTCAAAATGTAAAATATTTATTGCGTTTACAAATATAAACATGGCCTATCTCGCTCACCACATGTACATTATGCTCTTTGCATGGGCGGTGATTGCGGGGGATGACGTGGTTGCAACCCCCCCTCCCAGAAAACAAGATCCGGAGATAAGAACTAAAGAAATTCCCGACTATTTAGGATCGCCGCCCAGCAAAGAGCAAAGTACAGGGGAGCGAGATAGGCCATGTTATATTGAAACGCAATAAATATTTACATTAAATATTATTTCTATGAAAATATATGACAAATATGTCAGGAATCCAAGATAGAACAAACCAGCGCAACAGCAGGCGACGGAGAGAAACCAGCGAAGCAACATCACACGCAACGAGCTCAAAGAAGCAGCAAAATCCAGAAAGGAAGGATCTCAAAGGAAACCGACAATAGGCAGACATAAATAAGAAAAAAAAGCAGACACAGACCAAAGAGCTACTAAATATCAGCGGAAACTAGGAACTCAACAAGTATTCCTCATATGTCTATCAAATAATTAAATACTAAGTTCTAGAGACATGTAGGAAATCTGCTAAAAATAAAATAATAATGATCCTTACTAAGTTTCTAGAGACAGGTAGGAAATCTTGCTAAAAATATGCAATTCAGCTAATCTTCTAGCTGAAACATAAAAAAAGAAAATTCTTCAAAATATATGCGAGCGGTGAAAAAACTCTATTCCATGAACATAAGATATCATTATCTAAATTCTAGAGAAGCAGATAAGCATTCAACCCCCCTCCCAGAAAACAAGATCCAGATAAGAACTAAGAAAAATATCTCATCCCCACTATTTCGATCACCGCTCACTCTATATATAAATTCACACAATATATCACATCCAGCACTTATTTTAACACTTTCCATAATAGCTAACGCAGCACAGACCAGCGATATAAAACTTTTTTATAAATCCAAGCGAGATATTATACTTACGAAAAGCCACCAAACTCTAAGATCCCGACCACAAAAGAAACGCCCTCTCGCGAAGAAACGCTTGAAAGCCCGTAAAATAACGCCGCCTAAGTATTATCAAATTATAAACCTAAAACCATACATATAATCATACAATCTTCTTATCAAGCAAGAACGAATATCGAATTAGCAATTATTCCTCAAAGCTACACTAGAAATAAAATATTAATCCCAGCAATAGATCTAAAGACCAAGACAATATACTAATACAACGCGAAGAATACAAAAAAAACTCAAAATTCATTAATAATACAAAAAGAACAAAAATCATAAAAATAGAAATCAAACCTGCAGAAAACATACATAATAAAGCCCATATATTCAAATAACATATTCTACAACCTAAATTCAATAGCAAAAACATAAACAGCACATCAAAATATCTTCAAAAATAGCATCTTATCTCATTTATAAAATATAATTAATCAAAAAACTATATATCGAATTAGGCGATAAAGTCAACGTAACTCAGAATAGACTTAAGTACGCATTAATACAAACCTAAAAAATCTGCACACTATATATCAACAATATTCAATATCAATATCCAAACTATATTATATACTCTATTTTTAAATTTTTCAGAACCTTAATCCACCTCTTCTAAATGATCTTAAAATATCAAGCCAATCTAGTATATAGACACTAATTGAACGAAAGCAACACACCCTCATAACAAGCCAAACTAGTTATTAGATTCGATCGAGATCAATATCACGCACAAATCACGAATTCTTCATATATATCACGCACACCCACGATAAATAAAACAAATAGCCCATTACAAATCAACCATCAATACAACTTTATCTCCAAGCGACGCGCAAGAGAACTTCACAGCTTAAACATAAGATAGCTCTTGTACATTTTTCTCCTTTGAGATAGACTCAAGAAGTACTAGATTACAACTACACCTAGCTAGCTAGTACATTTTTCTCCTTTGAGATAGACTCAAGAAAAAAGTACTAGATTACAACTACACCTAGCTATATTCAGAAAATCTATATTTAGTAATAACACTCTAGCAATATTTCAAGAGCATCTTTACCTATTCAAAGCTCTTATTAGATATTCATCAATAGACATCTTACAAATATATTTTATACCATTAAATATTATCTTACATTGCAGATTTAATACGAATTTAATACATCTACCTACGATCTATCTAGTACCGCACCTTACTAGCACTAAACATATATACTAATTTCAAAACATCTTTATACAAATAACATAACCCAGAACTATAACAAAAATATATCGCCCTTACTTTTCTAATCTGCGACATCAACGTTAAACGAATACTCTAGCTCTAAATCATACAATCCAAAATATAATATTATTTCATCTGCAAAATTAAAATCTCTATTTATATTTTCCTTTCAATACATAAATAAATCAGTTTTTAAACTCCGACCGACCCTATATAATAATTCTAATCTTAGATCTAATCCAATCTAAAAAATAATAATTAAAAATTCTACTTACCCGCTTAGAATAAACGCATCTACAACCTCGATATCTCCGATAAGAAAACTTAATATATTACTTTAGTCTATAAATTATAACATAACTTAGCCGTATTACTCCTTCAAAGCTTCTCCGAAGACGAACTTCTTTTCAGCGAATCTAGACTTTCACCTCCTTATACATATACAGACTCCAGCAAATTATAAAAAACAGTTATATCGCAAGTCTTGCACTGCAGTCAGCTAATATACAAATTAGAAACGATACAGCCGCTATATCATAAAATTTTACATTATATCATAGAGCCATGAGCTGCGATCACTAAAAATAGTCGAATAGCATAATTTCTTAGTCTATCTCCATCTTCTGAGTCAACCACTCATCCCCCGCAATCACCGCCCATCAAAGAGCATAATTACATTGTAGCGAGATCGCATATATTTAAACGCAATAAATATACATTAATATATATTCTACTAAAATATATATACAAATATTTCATAATTTCCAATATATTTAACAAACTCATGCGCTAACAGCACTTACGTTAGTAAACCAGCTAACAACATCACTACGCAACGATTTGCGTTCTTAAATAATCAAATCCAGAAATTAATTATCTCAAAGCTACAATAGCAGTTACAATAAGATAAAAAATAGCATTACATCTTTAGTACCAAAAGCTACTAAATATTCAGCATAGACCTTTCAACTTCTCAACAATTATTCCTCATATTTTCTATCAAATAATTTAATATCCTTTTACTAATTTCTAGAGCATTAGTAAATCTTTAAAAATTAAAATAAACATAATATCCTTTTTACTTAATTTTTCTAGAGACATTAGTAATCTTCTAAAAATTATCAATTCAGCTAATTCTTTCACTAAACGTAAAATAAAATTACTTCAAAATCATATGCTTGATCGTGTTTAAATAAACTCGTTTTGATTCATGAACATTAAGATATCATTATCTAAATTAGTATGTATT
This sequence comes from Trileptium ribeirensis, assembly GCA_030248225.1. NCBI lineage: Eukaryota > Metazoa > Nematoda > Enoplea > Enoplida > Thoracostomopsidae > Trileptium > Trileptium ribeirensis. Next base: position 12,338 of record JASANE010014438.1, read on the forward strand.
CCTTAATCTGTACGCTAGATACATTTCGGGGATGACGTTCTTCTATACCCATCAGCGTTTTTTAAGAAAATCCAGATTTCTAATCTCGGTTTTGATTTAGCGACTAAGGACAAACCTTAACTCAGTATGCGTCAGCTTAAGACTCACTCTGATTCAAATACGGATCAGTTTGTACTTGATCTGACTCATTTACTGAAGTGGAAAAAGACTGGCCAAATTGAGTCAAATTTGGCTCAGCCTTTTAACATTGTATGTACCTGGACATACCAACGTGAACATTTCTTGTTACTATAAAATCCGTGGGACAACATTTTACCGTAAAAACATTTAACTGACATGCATATCAAAAACATTTTAACGGCTTGCTGTAAAAAGCAGCTTTTTGCAAAGTAAACCGGTTAAAGTTTATATTATAAATGCCCAAGGTCCATCGGCTCGTTGGAGGGTACCCTGCACATTTGCCTAAGTTAATTTTAACTCAGCGTTAGTTGCATCGTCTCACAGGTCTCGAAAGTATGATCGGACCATTTCAGAAAGAGTGCAACTAACTCATACTGCAGAGTTGGAACATAACTCAGGCGTATTACAAACAGTTCTAATTCTGCAGACTGAGTTAGTTGTATCGTCTTACATGTATGAAGTTGTACATATGGGACTGTTTCACAACGAGTTCGACTAACTCAGACTGCAGAGTTGGAGAACATAACTCAGGCGTATTACAACAGTTCTAATTCTGCAGATTGAGTTAGTAACGTATCGTCTCACATGTATGTAGTTGTATGGGACCGTTTCAGAACGAGTTCGACTGACTCAGACTGCAGAGTTAGAACATAACTCAGGCGTATTACAGTTCTAATTCTGCAGGCTAAGTTAGTTGTATCTTCTCATATGTATGAAGTTGTTTGGGGACCGTTTCAGAACGAGTTCGACTAACGCAGACTTGCAGAGTTAGAACATAATTCAGGCGTGTTACAGTTCTAACTAAGACTGAGTTTATTTAGCGCAAAACGGAATAGACAAATCGTATTCAGGAACTCTGAGTTAAAGAGTTAACTCAGCGTAAGCCAGTTTTATCCAACTCAGGGTTCCTGAATTAGATTTGTGCCTAGCTCACTAATGTCCAACTCACATTTGAATTGGGGCACTTAGCTAAGGTTCCCGAGTTACCTGTCAAAGTCAGCTTGAGTTATTTGAACTTAAGAGAATGTAACTCAAAGTCATAAGGTAAAAATCTAAGTCACGCAATTTTGCGCTGTTTATATAGTTGTACGGAGGTTCTCGGGGACAAGGTATAAATGTTCGAAATTCTCAGGAACTCAAAATTTTTTCAATTTTGTAAAAAAAATTTCCTATGGGTTATACATATAATTGGATTGTTTTTGTTTTTCCACATATTATCGTTTATGCTTATATTTGATTAACATTTTCGACCCAATGTATTTTTCGATGTTCATAATTATCTGTTTTTTTCTCAGTAAAATCCGTCGTTTATTACTATTAACGAAATGCCACAGATTTTATGGTCATTCACCATTTTTTCACTTACATATTTTTTCAAATGTTTTGTTGAATGATCTGGTCATTAAATATTTTCGTCGGCACTCTCTTATTATTAAGTCATTTATTATGTCAGTAGTTAAGGCTAAAATATGTATATCAACTGGTCTGTTTGCAGCGCTCCGATAAAATGGGGGACTTCGGGACTTCGACGTTCATGCTCGGGGGGAAATTTTAAAGCAGGTAATAAATTTTGCTTCAAATACTAAATATTTTCATATTTTCATGTAGTTTTACTGCCGTGCATGTATTTTCAAGCTATGAAACTACGTGTAAGCATTATAAATATTAATAATTAACGTCTAAAAATGTTTTGCATACAAAAACATAAATTTTCAGACAAATTTTTTTTTCGATTTAGTTGAACATGGAGGTCGAGTAAGGGGACAGACTTGGTGAAAATCTCGCGAACATGGGGGATTTGGAAGTGGGGGACCATTCCCCCACTGTGGACGGGCCAGATCTATATTTGTCATTTGCTACAGCAGACCGGTAGGCAGTGTGTGAAACAAAACTAGAGTTGCCATTACCAAATATGCTACCCCATGTTTGCTGCGATCTTTTAGGTTCGAAAAATACTTATATATGGATTTACGAGCGTTAATATTGCATATGGCGTGAACCAATTTCATGATAGATAACCTATATCAAAAAATTTAGCATTTCCATATTTTGTTTACGACTTTTTCTATTTGTTGTTTACATACATGTTAGACGAGAACAACGATAACATAATGGACAAAGCTTTTTATAATGAGGAATACTTATAGTTTGGACAAGGAACTTTGTAGCCGAAAACCATGATGACTATTATGGCCGCGACGGTCCATGTCACCTTTTTTAGGGTCAGGAAGCTATATTGTTTAGAGCGGAAGGTTTGAGGGCGGCAGCCTCGACCTAGGGCTATAAATTATAGTCAACTCGCTATTGAGGAACATGGAAATACTTGGTTGATGTTGAGGCTTGATTCAGTTGACACGACTGCCAATTAGGTTATAACGACTAGAACTCATAGAAACAGGTATTTAAATACCATGAACCAGTGTAAGATTAATTTTTAACTTGTAATAAACCAATGGTTTCCATAATATGTATCGTGCTATATGGCGTGACATAGAACCCGAACCCAGGGATTTAAAGGCTGTACGCGTCTTATGCTATTCAGCTTATACCGAAACATTGAGTAATTATGTCAAGATTTCCTAAAATCCCTAAATTATATAGAGCGCAGAACAGTCCTAGATAATTATTATTGTAGAATATAAATAAAACAATATTAAGCGTTGTGCATAGGTATAAAATCAGATTTAATTGGAGAATGATTGTTTTGAACAAAGAAATGCCTAAATTAGGTTAACTGTTCCAGCCGTTTGGTTATTCTACGACAACTTTTGTAAGATACAGAACAGTTCGTTAACCGACGAGTGATGCGTATATATATTACGTATGGCCGCTCATTGTGATGTATTCGCGTTGCGAGAGCTTTTAGAGACCTGGAAAACGTCGTTATAGCAGCTTTAGCCTCGCTCATAGTGCCAGTATAAATCTGTTAACTGCTATTCGATTTACAATCAAATTCACAATATTAGGAGAGATTATAGACTTGTGTAACGTATTTTGTAACATTGAGTGGTTAATTTTATGAATATTTTGAAGCAAAAGTTATTTGAACACTAATAACATCTTTCATTGCAACCAAATTTGTCTTATTTTACAATAATTTTTTAATCGATATGATTATTACTATTAACTTGAATTTAATACATATTTCAGGCTGGCTTTCCTCCTGGCGTTATCAACGTTGTGCCAGGTTATGGTCGTACGGCTGGAAACGCGATTGCTTTGCATCCAGATATCGCCAAAGTTAGTTTTACGGGTTCGACAGAAGTTGGACGGTCGATAATGAAAGCTGCTGGAGAGTCGAATCTTAAGCGAGTTACGTTGGAGCTTGGCGGAAAGAGTCCGAATATAGTATTTGCTGATGCTGATAGTAAGTGTAAAATGGGATATGTAAGTGTGTCGAACGTGACTGAAGAACGATATATATATAAGCTATGTTAGTTATTTTTGTTAAATGCCGCTCAAGCTAAACAATGGGTCCACGGGAAATCAAACACCGGGCCTTCCGCGTGCGCAGCAGACGTGCTAACCACTACACCATGGACCCGCTTGAAACGGTTAGTATGTTGTGATCATATTCTAACTAGCGAATTGACGTTTCGCTAGCATTGATATTTATTTGTGTGATCACTACACG